>SPJY01010797.1:228989-350720 GCA_005191435.1 Raddia distichophylla | reverse complement strand
CGTCCGGTAACTACCGGACGCCGTCCGACAGTGTGTATTATTTGGGATTTTGGGCTGGTCAGACGCCGTCTGGGTTTTTCAGACGCCGTCCGACAGAGAGGATTTTCGGCTAAAATGTTAGGGGGAAATTTAGGTGGGGTTCTCTCTCACTCTAGAATTCTCACAAAGGGATATTTGGGTATTTTTAGATGTGGTGGACTACGGAAACCGAGTTTTCGAGAATTCGCAAAGATCCGGCATAGTCCGAGATATTCGAACCCCTTTTGAAATCCGACGAAAAACAGAAAAATAACCCTAACTACTCCTAATCTATACGTGACCTCATCTCTCGCCCGGTCCACGTACTTGAAATCTTGGAGCAGCTCAGAAAAATTACGTCGCTTCGAATTAGGGTTTGTAAAAGCGCCGAGTCTTCGCTAGGGTTCCGAGAAGTCCAAAAACCCCCTAGCACTTTAATATTAATTAATTTGTCATCAATGCCACTAATAAAAATTAGGGCTCAACGATGCTCACATACTCTTTTTCCCTTAGTGAGTTTTTCCCTAAGTTTTCTCACGTACGGTTTTTAATGAGGCAAATCGTGCGCACAATAAGCGTATGCTATGTACTCTTTCTCTAATTATTTTTCCACTGGGTATCGGAATGGAGTTTTGATGAGACATATGCATCTCACTGGCAAGGTCCAAGGGGGAGTGTTGGGAAACCACCGGGTGGGGAGCCCGGCCCGGCTAGGGCTGGTGCGCGGCAGACGCATGGCTAGGGCCGGCCAGGGGGCTTCCCCGTAGTGGGTCCCACATTAGACCTAGACAAAACCCTAAACAAGAATATAATAGAGGATGTGGAGCACCATGTTGTAGGTCAGATCTTAGAATTAATATAGAGAAGCTGCACCCTATATGTTTGTGTCCCCTGTGTTCTTAATCTTTATCTGTGATTGATTGACCATGTTTATACCTCGTACTATACCTGGTAGCGAGGTTGCATAGCATTACGCACAAAAGAAAAAAAAGCCGAAAAGAGCGATTGAAGCACATACGCCATGTAGGGTACAAGTGGGTCTTTATTAGCAAGAGGAATGAAAGTAACGAAGTCGTGAGGTACAAAGTAAGGATGGTAGCTCAAGATTTCACTCAACGTCCTGGAATCGACAGTGAAGAAACTTACTCCCCAGTCATGGGCAGCATTACCGTTAGATATTTTATCTCAATGGCAGTTAATATGAACTTGAGAATGAAATTGTTGGATGTTGTGACCGCTTATCTTTATGTAGATGATCAGAATATCAGCGGGACAAATGGAGAAGTTGAACAAGCACGCTCTTACTTAAAGTCTGAGTTTGAAATGAAATACTTGGATAAAGCTAAATATGACTTAGGCTTGCAGCTCGAGCAATTCTCTCATGAGATCTTAGTACACCAGGCGACCTATACTCAGAAAGTATTAGGGAAGTTTGGTGTTGGCAAAGCCTATTTCTCAAGAACCCCTATGATAGAGAGATCTTTGCAAAAAGATAAAGACCCATTCCGACCTGAGGAAGGGGGGGTGAAATTTTCGGGCAGGAAGTCTCGTACCAGAGTGCAACACTTATGTATCTTGCTAACAGTATGTTGGCTGATATATCATTTGCCGTGAACACGTCGGCTCGATACAGTGCAGCTCCCGCGAAGAGGAATTGAAACGGAATAAAGGTTATCTTTCGATACCTCAGTGGAACCATTAACCTTGGCTTGTTTTACAGGAAGAATCAAGATGTGAATAATGTTGGTTATGCCGATGCCGGGTACTATTCGGACCGGCATACTGGTAAATCAGAAACTGGGTATATCTTCCTATGTGGTGGCAATATATTGTCGTGGAAGTCATCTAAACAAACGGTAGTGGCCACGTCCACTAAACACTTGGAGATCATTGCATTATCTGAAATATCTCGCGAATGTGCATGGTTGAGAAGAATGGTGAAACACATCCTGCAGTCATGTGGATTACCTATTTAGCAAACTCCTATAATTATCTATGAAGATAATGTCGCTTGTGTTGCACAAATACAAATGGTTTATGTGAAAAACAATCTTCCTAAGCGTATTGACCACAACTTCTTCTATGTGAATGAACTGCATAAGTTGAATGAAAAAAGTATTCAGCACAACAAATACTGTGAGAATTTGGTTGATTTGTTCACTAAGTCATTGCCTACTGCCTCCTTTAAAGGTGTATCAGATACTTTGGAATGATCAGACTCAAAGAAGTGCTAAATTCAGGGGGAGATACTTCACACACTGTGAATTAAAACTTTGGCATGAAGCTGAAGTACCCAATTTGATCTAAAAGATCATATGCAATGTTAGGTGGTTTGTACTCTTTTTCGCTTAGTGAGTTTTTCCCTAAAGTTTTCTCACGTACGGTTTTTAATGAGGCAAATCGAGCGCACAGCAAGCGTATGCTATGTACTCTTTCTCCAATTTTTTTTTCCACTAGGTTTCAGGATGGAGTTTTGATGAGGCATATGCGTCTCACTGGCAAGGTCTAAGGGGGAGTGTTGGGAAACCACCGGGTGGGGAGCCCCACCCGGCTAGGGCTGGTGCGCGGCACGCGCACGGCTAGGGCCGGCCGGCGGCTTCCCTATGGTGGGTCCCACATTGGATCTAGCCGAAACCCTAAACGAGAATATAAAAGAAGATGTGGAGCACCATGTTGTAGATCAGATCTTAGAATTAATAAAGAGAAGCTACACACTATATGTTTGTGTCCCCTGTGTTCTTAATCTTTATCTGTGATTGATTGATAACGTTTATACCTAGGACTATACTTGGTAGCGAGGTTTCATAGCATCGCGCACGGAAGAAAAAAAAAAGCCGAAAAGAGCGATTGAAGCACGTACGCCATGTAGGGTACAAGTGGGTCTTTATTAGCAAGAGAAATGAAAGTAACGAAATCGTGAGGTACAAAGTAAGGCTGGTAGCTCAAGATTTCACTCAACGTCCCGGAATTGACAATGATGAAACTCACTCCCCAGTCATGGACAGCGTTACCGTTAGATATTTTATCTCCATGGCAGTTAATATGTACTTGAGAATGAAATTGTTGGATGTTGTGACCGCTTACCTTTATGTAGATGATCAGAATATCATCGATACAAATGAAGAAGTTGAACAAGCATGCTCTTACTTAAAGTCTGAGTTTGAAGCGAAATACTTGGGTAAAGCTAAATACGACTTAGGCTTGCAGCTCGAGCAATTCTCTCATGAGATCTTAGTACACCAGACGACCTATACTCGGAAAGTATTTGGGAAGTTTGGTGTTGACAAAGCATATTCCTCAAGAACCCCGATGATAGAGAGATCTTTGCAGAAAGATAAAGACCCCTTCCGACCCAAGGAAGAGGGGGTGAAATTCTCGGGCAGGAAGTCTCGTACCAGAGTGCAATAGAAGCATTTATGTATCTTGCTAACAGTATGTGGGCTGATATAACATTTGTCGTGAACACGTTGCCTCGATATAGTGCAGCGCCTACGAAGAGGCATTGGAACAGAATAAAGGTTATCTTTGGATACCTCCGTGGAAGCATCTACCTTGGTCTGTTTTACGGGAAGAACTAAGATGTGAATAATGTTGGTTATGCCGATGCTGGATACCTTTCGAACCCGCATACTGGTAAATCAGAAACTGGGTATATCTTTCTATGTGGTGGCAATTTAATGTCATCGAAGTCATCTAAGCAGACGGTAGTGGTCACGTCCACTAACCACTCGGAGAACATTGCATTATATGAAGCATCTTGTGAATGTGCATGATTGAGAAGAATGGTTAAACACGTCGTGCAGTCATGTGGATTACCAATTTAGCAAACTCCTACAATTATCTATGAAGATAATGTCCCTTGTGTTGCCCAAATGCAAATGGGTTATGTGAAAAACAATCTTACTAAGCATACCGACCACAAGTTCCTCTAGGTGAATGAACTGCGTAAGTTGAATGAAATAAGTATTCAGAACAACAAATCCTATGAGAATTTGACTGATTTTCACTAAGTCATTGCCTAATGCCTCCTTTGAAAAGTGTGTTAGAGGCATTGTAATGATCAGACTCAAAGAAGTGCTGAATTCAGGAGGAGATGCTTCACACGCCGTTAATTAAAACTTTGGCATGAAGCTGTAGTACCCAATTCGATCTACAAGATCATATGAAATGTTGGGTGGTTTGTACTCTTTTTCCTTAGTGAGTTTTTCCTTAAGTTTTCTCACGTATAGTTTTTAATGAGGTAAATTGTGCACACAGTAAACATATGCTATTTTCTCTTTCTCCGATCATTTTTCACACTGGGTTTTAGGGTGGAGTTTTGGTGAGGCATATGCATCTCGCTGGCAAGGTCCAAAGGGGAGTGTTGGGAAACCATCGGATGGGGGAGCCCGGCCCTGCTAGGGTGAGCGGCGCGCGCATGGCTCGGGCAGGCCGGCAACTCCCCCATAGTGGGTGCCACATTGGACCTAGGCAAAACTCTAAACAGCTATATAAAAGAAGAGGTGGAGTACCATGTTTTAGATCATATCTAAAAATTAATAAAGAGAAGCTCTATCTCTGTCTCCTGTGCTTTTAATTTTTATCTGTGATTGATTGATCATATTTATATCTCCAACTAAACCCGATAGCAAGGTTTCTTAGCATTAAGCACGAAAGTAAGAAAAGCCGAAAAGAGCGAGGGAAGGAAGAGCGTGAGGGCCGAGGGCGTGCTCGCGGACAGGAAAAAGTTGCCAGGAAAAGCGGTGGGGTACCTGGCAGCCGTGGAGCGCTCGTCGTGGACTGCAAAAATCAACCGAAAAAAACGAATGAGTATTGAGTACGTGGTGACCGGCATGAAGCTGAAGAAGCCAGAAACGCGTAAAAGGACAGAGCATGTGGCGCTATCTACACAGAAGAAGAAGGCGCCCAAAGAGTGCTCGTACATAGAAAAAACAACGAGAGGTAGGTGAACAGTACGCACTCCGTTTTTTGTCCACGCTTTTGACTTTTTTGTGTGTCTTTAATCATTCGTCTTATTCAATAATTTAATAGAAAGATGTAAAAAATAAGACATATTTAAAGTAGGTCTATTGATAAAACAAATCACAACAAAATAAATTATATTTACAAAAATAATTTGAATAAGACGAATGGTTAAAGGTGTATCGAAAAAATCAAAAACGTTAAACAAAAAAAACAAGGTAGTAATCTGTAAATACGGGCTTGTGGCCAAGAAGAGAATAGGAATTTGTGAGTAGGAAGAAAAGGGCATGTGGGCTTACTAAAAAACAAAGGATTTGTGACACAAAAAACATGTAACATGTTTCCATTTCACTGAAATGGAAATGGGGTTATTTCTCCATGTTAAAAAAGTAAAAACCTGATTTCTCAATCCCGATCAACTAAATTTGTAAGTGGGGAGAAGAAACTTGTGCAAAGGCTCAGATGGTTCTTCTCACGCTCTTTCATGACTTGGGAGAGACGTTATTTTTTTTTTATCCTAGTTTGAGTTTTACTCACATAACAGCATTACGTCCAATGCTTTTGTTGATATTGGGTAGAAATAACTTTGAAATGTACAAGATAGAGAATTACAAAGATTGCTCACAGATGGCTACACTCATGGGCGAATCCTCCACCTGGGCGGCCATGGCGGCGGCCCAGGCTGCCCTTTGGGTATAGGACTCAGCTATCATTACCTCGGCCATTTAATGCTGAGGAGCCAAGGAGGCGAGAGACGCGAGCGCGAGACGCAGAGCCGAAGATGCGAGAGACGCACGACGCATCGGCTGATCTGATTGGGGCAGGGGCGGATCCTCCACCTGGGCTGCCATGACGGCGGCTCAGGTTTGGATTTGGACCCTCACTTGTACCTCCCTTTGGGTATAGGGCTCATTTATCATCACTTGAGCCATTTAACGCTGAGGAGCCGAGGAGGCGAGAGACGCAGAGCCGAGGAGGCGAGAGATGCACAACGCATCGGCTGATCCGATGGGGGCGTTGCCGCGTCGCTGGCATTAGGGCAGCAGCCGCCGATCGGCTCCAGTCACCACCGCACCGGCCTCCTCCAATCCTCCAGCTTATGCTTGTGTCCATGGTAATCGCCACCACTTCCTAGCCACCATCCCGTCTTTTCCTCCCTCTCCTAACTAACTGCTGTTTATTTGCTCTCTCTTCATTCTTAAAGCCGATTCAAACTGCTTAGGGAAAAGGGGAAAAATCCGACTAATAGTTTGCACAACTTTGTTGCTTAATTCCATCCGCTTCCGACTTTTGTATATTAGTTTAAATGTGAATAATCTTCGTTTGCCCAAAGTTGTTGCCTCGAGTGAATTGTTTGCTTCGCGTTAGTAAATTTTATCTTAATTATGATATTATTATTCTATAGAAAGTGAAAGACAATTTTAACATTGCCTAGGCATGAATTTTGTCCTGAATCCGCCACTGGATTGGGGTCATTGACGCGTTACTGGCATTAGGGCAGCAGCCGTTGATCGGCTCAGGTCACCGCCGCACCGGCCTCCTCCAGTCCTCCAGCTTCTGCTCGCGTCCATGGTAATCTCCGCCACTTGATAGCCACCATCTCCTCTGTCCCCCCTCCTGACTAACTGCTGATTATTTGCTCTGTCTTAATTCATTCTTAAAGCCCATGCAAGCTGCTTAGAGAAAAGGAAAAAAAATCCGACTAATAGTTTGCAGAACGTCATTGCTTAATTCCATCCACTTCCGACTTTTGTATATTAGTTTATATGTGAATAATCTTCGTTTGAAAAAATCCGTTGCCTCCAGTGAATTGTTAGCTTCGAGATAATATATTTTTTCTTAATTATAATGTTGGAGCCTGCTGCGGTCCTGCCATCTCATGGCCCGCCGGCGATCCAGCTCCCTCCGAGACCAACATCTGGTCTCGGACCCGGGTCCCCACATCTATAGGCCCAACTGAAAGCACAACCCAGGTCCTGGCCCAACTCAGCCCAAAAGACTAGTCTTGTGGGAGAGGGGTTCCTCCACCTTTTAAGTTGTGTTCCCCATCATCAATAACCGATGTGGGACTATACCCAACAATCTCCCCCATCACACAACGGACCTTCTGTCCTACACCGTGCGATCTCATGGAGACGTTTCGACCGACCATGGCTCTGATACCACTTGTAGGAGCCCGCAGCCGTCCTGCCATCTCATGGCCCGCCGACGATCCAGCCCCCCCCACCCGAGACCAACATCTGGTCTCGCGCCCAGATCCCCACATCTATAGGCCCAACTGAAAGCACAACCCAGGTCCTGGCCCAACTTAGTGCAAAAGACAAGCCTTGTGGGAGAGGGGTATCACACATTGATTTTAGTTGATTAGGGTTTAACCAAAACAATCGTCGAAGCCTCGGCTTCGCCATCTCATTTTAATAAGTGATCAACCATTGCAAACCTAGCATCTAATCAAAGGATAGGCTAAGTAACAATAGATGGGTTCATCAATCAAGGTTACAACATGATAGTGAAATACTAACATGGTCGCGTACTCACACACTAGTCTAATATGTATGTATGCAAGAGTAGCAATTATAAACATAAATACATAAAGTGGGATAGGAATATGCAAACTATTGCTTGCCTTTGAAGAAGTCAGAGCTTTGCGGATCTCTTACAGAAATCACCGGCAATAGTATCCAGTTCCGAAAATACGTTATCTACACGTAGATCAAGAAAATCAAAGCAAACAGCAGATCCAAGAAATGGAGATATATAATAAAAGTATATTAAAATTCTAGAAATCATCTGTAGTTTAATGGATCTGGAACCACCTAAATCGGAGCTCGGAAACTCCCTAAACAATTCCGGAAAGTTTCGGAATAAATAGGAAATTCCTAGGAAATTGTTAAAGGGTTTAAAACACTAAACAGGCCCAGCTCACCTCTCTCCCACTTTCGGCCCATGCAGCCCAGCCGGCGCCGACAGGTGGGCCCCACCATGCAGTGGGGGCAGCGGCGGCACAGCGCGCGCAGGCGGCAGCAGGACACGTCGCGAGGCGGCGTCGACTGGCGGTGACGACCAGTGGGAGGGCGACACTTGGCGGTGGGACCGCGCGGGGCGATGCGCAGGACGACGGCACGGCGGACGCGTGGCGGACATGGCGCAGGCGCGTGCGGGCGGGAAACTGGAGGTGGTGGCGGGCGTGTGGCGGCTGGGAATTGGTGGGCGCGGAATCCGGGGCGGCAGCGGACGAGGTTCACCGGCGGTGATGTCGGCGGCGGCGGAGGGCAGAGAGGAGAGAGAAACTTCGGTGGTTTGTATCTTGCTCAATTCTTAGCAAAAGTTGCCGATCCATATATTCATCTTGACCGTCTCGACGAGCTCTAGAACATGGCAGCATCTAATCTAGGGTTTGGGTTCGGCACAGAGGGAGATACCCTAAAAGATGGCCGAGGAGGCTAGGGTTTGGTGGCTAGGGCTCCAACCTTGGGGTTCCATGAGTTGGCGTCAAGAGGCGGTCTTGGGGGGCAGGTGGATTCGGCTGGGATGAAATAGGAATGGTTTAGGAAACCGAATCTGACTCGGAGTAGAATTCGAGACTTGCCAAATTAGGAATCCGACTTACCCTGCAAGATCTCAGCTGAAGCTTGGAGGATAGGTCGGTTTGGGCTTCTAGAGGGTTTCTAATTTTTGGAGAATTTTCAGATCAGTATTTCTCATTATTTCATGTGAGCTACCTTCCATGTAAGGCCTTTTTGTGCTAACTCCGAGTTTGCTGGCTGCCTAAAAAGTAGGAAAAGGTAAGACGTATTTGGGAATCTCTGGGACGTGTTGCCACTGCCCCATCCCGATTTTAAGCAAGGCTTGTGCATAAAATAGTCTATCGGACCATAAAATAATAGCTGTAATAGGTTTTATCTACAAAAATAATAAAACCAAAATTTTTCTTATATTTTATATCTTTTAAAAACACTTGGGACACCTAATAATTTTATTAGGATGTCACACCTTTGCACTTAGGCCAAGATCTTTTCGGACCATTTTTAAAGTATGTTGTTGCTGAATTTTGACACTGTTATTTCTATCCTCGGCTCTTCTTCTCATGCTTTACCTTTTTGCTTGCATTGGCTCGGATCTAAGGGATTGGCTTTACTGCGACCTAGCTACCTGAAGATGGGGCCTCTTCCTTTTTGACCTTCCTCCTCAACCTTCATTCTTTTTTTTCTCCCCTTTCCCTATTGTTGTGGGTGATGAATCGGGTTAAGTCCTGCTTATTCAGGATATTGTCTCAACAACGTTTGCCTCTTGCCCTCTGATGACAAAGTGGTTCTCGTGTCTTTCAATATGCCTTTTCGTCAAGGCTTTCTGCTGGAGGTAATTACTGTCTCTCGCATTGGATTACTATCTTTTATTGTTACTTATTTTTATGACGAAGGACTTTATTTGGATGTCGTGTTAGAATACATCCGAGAGTTAATGAGTCCCTTCGATTCTATGAAAGGGATCCATCATTGTGGAGAATTCCCGCCATTGGTTTTGAGTTTAGTCAAGACAAGCTGGTTACAGAAAAACCTTCACCAGTCGATTTTCCAAACTTGCCAAAATGCAAATATTGTTAGCTATGATCTTGTTGCATAATAAATTGGTGTCATGTTAAATATCTAGTTAATTATCCATGTAGCTTGCATTAGATTAGGAAGTAGTTAATTAGTTGCTGTACGCATGCACACGTTTGGGCCAATGTGCTTATGTGCCGGTGCTCGTAGTGGATTAGTTAACGTGCTGCATGCATGCATGTAATTAGCAAGTAGTAATTAGGAGTATTTAGCTGGGTTAATGGTGCATGCATCAGCCGAGGCGGAGGCTACGTGCAGTAGTGGCCGTTCTCGGGAGCGCATGCAGCACTGCAGGACGTGGCTTAGTGGAGTGCGTGGCCTGAGCATTGCGTACCTCCCGGAGTTGGTGCATAGTGCCGGGGAAACGGGCCGTGCCAAACAGGCCAGCCTGGGTACGACCTGAAAAAACAGGGCCAAAATGGCGTGCCGGGCCGGGCCTGGAAACTAGGCACGACGTGCCTCCCGGCCCAGCCCGACTGTACGTGCCGTGCTTGGGCCGGCCTAGCCTAAAAGGAGCCCCGAATTAGTATTTTGTATTTTTTATGGTACTATATTGCTTGGATGAATTTATGTTCAATACTAAAGTTGTAGATAATTTCGAGACACATCTTTTTGATGTAGCCAAGTTTTTCATCTGAGCAACGTATGATTTTATACAAATTATTTTTGTGGCTGCCCGCTTTTAGGCCAACGCCACTGTCCTCAGTAATTCGCCATTTGCGAGGTCTTATGTTACTCAAATGAATTTTGGTTTAACACAAAAGTTGTAGATAATTTTGAGACGCATCTTTTTTGTATAAACAACTTTTCATTCGAGCAACGTATGAATTTCTAAAAAATCATTTTGCTTCTGTTTTGTTACTCGTGCCGTGCTCGGGCGCACCGGCCCGAAGCCAGCCTGCCGTGCTTTCGGGCTGTGCCAGGCCTAGATTTTGGCACTCTGTGCCGGCCCGGCACGGCCCGAAGTGCTGGTTGGGCCGTGCCGGCCCGTTTTGCATCGGCCCGAGGCACGACGGGTCCAGGCCGTGCCGGCTCGGCACGGCCCAACTCCCACCACTATTGGTGCATATCGCAGTGGCCAAGAAGCATGTCGTGCAGCCTCCGTAAGAAGTCTATATATTCTTGTACGAGAGTAGCTCGGGTGTGAGAATTGCCAGGAGCATAGAAGATAGGCATAGCTCAAGTCCGTTATAATGTTGAGTAGTGAGTGTCTTCAAGTGTATGTTCCTTGTATTCTCGTGAGCTAAGTGCAATAACATATATATACATGTGTGTTTATTTTGGTGTACTTCTTGTTCGAGTTACACGAGTTCGCGTGTGTTGATATTCGGATTTTCAACAAATCTTTGTTTTCATGTTAGACCGTGGTCCAGGACCGTCCGTGGAAGGTGGGGGATTAACGAGTCTGGTGGGAGGCTATTCACCATGGGATAGGTGGCCTACTTGCTATAAGCCTGTAACACCACTACTAGAGAAAGGGTCTTCCCTAATGGCACATCAGTACCGGTTGGGTCCGAACCGGGACTGGCAGTGGCAACAGTACCCGTTCAACGGCTAAGTGGCCGTGGGACCATATCTATACCGGTCCATTGCTCCAACCGTTACTAACTGGCCGATAATGTTTGCCCACCTGGCTCCTTGGGGATTTAGTACCAGTTTGTGGATTCAACCTATACTGGACTGCAGTATTTGAATTCAACCTATACTGGACTGCAGTATTTGAACTGCTTTTTCTTCCCCAGTCCCCAACCAGAGCAGCACAAGTGGCGGCCAAGAGGTGAAGGGGGTCAGGGGGAGGTGCTGCCCAAATTTTTAATTTGTGGTCCAATTTACTCAAAACGCAAGTTAAGCAAGGTTAGCAACTTTGTTGGTCTACATTTGGTGTTATATGGTGCTTCAATTTTGCTTGAAACATGGATAATGTTTGATTTTTTCCCATTTATGATCCATGAAGATTATCAATGTAGATCGATGTATAGCTCGTTCTTTTGTAGCTTGAGATTAGAACTTGTTTGATTTATGATGTTACTCGCATTGAATGTGTGGATCTACCTCAATTTTAGGTCCATTTTGGTTTAATGATTGATGAATAATTTGGAATGTAGGCATCGATCGAGCAATGAATCTTTTGTGTGCCTCATTAGGTGGCAAGAACTTGTCATGTATGAATATAATTTGCATAACTTTTGAATCTAGATTTTGAATAACTTGTCGAGCAAATAATCATTATATTGTAAGCAATGTAAAATTATGCATTGCAATATAGTTGTTTTTATATTAGATAGATTTTTTAGATACTAACTATTATTTTAATTTGGATTTTGGGAATTATTCAATAATTCATTATCTTTGTGTAAACTAATGTAGATGGACCGGCGATGGATGTACACATATCGACGCTGCCCGGAGTTTTTTCAGGGTTTGGACGATTTCATTTGTGCAGCAACTAGACGCACGATGTCGGGCTACTTATGTTGTCCATGCGTGGAATTCAAGAATGACAAGGTGTGCCAAGAGGTTTCATGCCAAACTATACCTGTTGGACCAAGCACGGTGAAGAAGAAATTACAAAGGAAGACAACGATGAAGAAGAAGAAGAGGACAATATCCCGGACGCTGGCCAACACTATTCTTTCGAAGATACATTGTGGGAGTTTGGCGATGATGACCTAAAACAGATGCTGCTAGGTGGAGAAATAGAGTACGAAAAGGAAAGATAGTTCGAAAAGTTTAGGCGCATGTGGGAGGACTACGGTACGCTATTGTACCCAGGCTACCAACACAAAAAGTTGCGTACTATACTCGAATTGTTGCAATGGAAGGCTACCAATGGATTTTCTGACAAAGGATTCGACGAGTTGTTATACCTAATAAAGAAGTTGCTTCTAGAGGGTAACACGCTGCCTAAAAGTACATATGACGCCAAGCAAGTCGTTTGCCCTTTGTGGTTGGAGGTACAAAAGTTACATGCATGTCGTATCGATTGTATCCTTTATCGGAATGAGTATAAGGAATTGGAAGCTTGTCCAGTGTGCAAAACTTCGAGGTATAAGACCAGGCATGATGACCCATAGGAGGTAGAGGGGGATCGTAAGAAGAACGAACCCCCTGCTAAGGTGGTGCGGTATTTCCCTATAATCCCCAGCCTGAAGCGTTTATTTACAAACAAAAGGCATGCCCATATGGTGCGCTAGCACAAAGAAGATCGTAAGAACGATGCAAGGCTAAGGCACCCGGCTGATGGCTCCTAGTGGAGGAAAATCAATAGGAAATACTCAGACTTTACTGAGGATGTAAGGAACATAAGGTTTGGGTTGAGTATGGATGGGATGAACCCATTTGGTGAGATGAGCAGCAGTCACAACCCTTGACCCGTGACTCTATGTATATACAACCTTCCTCCTTGGCTCTGTATAAAGCAGAAGTATATTATGATGTCATTGCTTATCCAAGGGCCGTAGTGACCTAGAAATGACATCGACGTATACCTGAAACCATTGGTTGAAGATCTGGTAATGCTCTGGAGTGATGGTGCATGTGTCTGGGACGAGTACAAGAGAGAGAACTTCACTCTACATGCATTGCTTTTTGTGACCATCGATGACTGGCCTGCACTAGGTAACCTGTCGGGCCTATCTATCAAAGGATATAAAGCCTGCATCCAGTGCTTTGAGGATACGGACAGTCGGTACCTGAAAAACTCTCGGAAGGTTGTGTACGTGGGGCACCGTAGATTCCTCCATCCGAGAGACGTAAGAAGCCGCGGCATCGGAGTGGGATACTTGTATTTTTTGTGGTAAAGGATCTGAAAGTAGTATTCAGAAAGGATCCTGGTAGAAAGTCCGTCCCGACAGTAGTATTCGGAATGGGTCATGAGAAGCCCATTTGGAAGAAGAAGTCCATATTCTGGGACTTACCTTATTGGATAGACTTAGATGTCCGCCACTCACTGGACTTCACACATATCACGAAGAATGTCTGTTTGAACCTGCTAGGCTACATAGATATGTATGGCAAATCAAAAGATACACTTCAAGCGTGAAAGGACCTGCAGCTACTGGGAGTCAGGAACGACATACATACGAAAAAAGAGCAAAAGGTCAACATTACCTCCACCCTGCGAGCTACACTCTGAGCAAGGAAGAGAAAAAAGTATTATAAAGTTCTTAAGCAGCATGAAGGTCCCCATTGGGTACTCCTCTAACATAAAAAAACTGATAAACACAAAATAGAATAAGATCGTACACCTAAAATCACATGATTGTTACGTGATGATGACACAGTTACTCGCAGTGGCGGTGAGACGTATTCTGCCGAACAGGGTTCGAGGGACAATCATAAAGTTGTGTCTATTATTCAACGCGGTGACGTAGAAGATCCTCGAACCTAATAAGCTATCTAATCTGCTGGATGACGCAATAGATAGTCTGATCATCCTTGAGATTATCTTCGCTCTGTCTTTCTTTGATATTATGGTCCATCTCCTGGTCAACATTATCAAGGAGATAGAAATTCTCAGACCCGTATTTCTGCACAATATGTACCCCTTCGAGAGGTACATGGCCGTACTAAAGAAGTATGTTTGTAACCGGTCTCGTCCAGAAGGTTGCATTGTCCGAGGTGTTGGCATAGAGGAGGTGATCGAGTTCTATGTCGATTACATTAACGATCCGAATCCGATTGGTGTCCCGACATCACGCCATGAGGGCAGGTTACATGGAAACGGGACTATGGGGGAAAGAATGCTTTTGCGATGATCCATGTTCATTTAAACAACCACATTTCACCGTATTGAAGCAAGCAGCTGTAGTAGCTCTCTATAGCCATGATCACAAGATGGTTCTATGAGAACATTACCCAGATAAGTTAGATGATTGGATCACAGTCGAACAAATGGATCGTTTCGGTGGATGGTTACAAAATCAAGTGATGGCCAAGCAAACAGACTATGATGTATTGAAACTTTTGGCTCGGGGACCATTCACGACAATCGTATCGTTCCAAGGATATGAAATGAATGGCTACACATTTTACACAACTGCCCAAGATATAAAGAACACCAATCAAAACAACAGCGTTCGTATAGATGCCTTGGATAGCAATAGAAACATGGACACCTACTATTGTTTCATAGAGGAGATATGGGAGCTGGACTATGGAGCTTTGAAAGTCCCTTTGTTTCGTTGCCAGTGGGTGAAATTGTGAGCCGTGGAGATCAACGAATACGGTATGACAACCGTGGACCTCAAACAAATAGCTTATAGGGATGAACCGTTAGTTCTAGCCAATGATGTCACACAGGTATTCTATGTGATGGACATGGCTAGCAAATCAAAAAGAAGCAAGAAACAAAAGGACAAGACTAGCAGCTTTGATAAGCCAAAGTGCCATGTGGTATTTCCAAGTAAAAGAAGGATAGTCGGAGTTGAGGGCGTGACAGACGAAGAAAATTATAACCAGTTTGACGAGTTGCCCCCTCTCACGGTGGATGTAGACATCAATGTCCTAGATGATGCGAACGAATCACCCTACGTACGCCATGATCATACTGAAGGATCACTTGTAAAACACAAAGTATGTTAGCAAATAAGTCCACCTATCTTGTTCAGTTTTGTAATGCATATGTTAGAAAATATTTTTCTATAACTTATAATCCTTCCGTTGATTTTTATTTGATGCTTTTGACTTTTGGGCACGCCTTTCACTATTTGTTTTATCATTAAATGAATTTTAAGCATGACTTACATTTTTGCATGTTTGCAATAAATTTTTTAATAGAACGAATGTTCAAAAGCGTGTTACTATTGATAATGAACTTTCGGTCACACTGGCTAGCAGCGCGCGGCGCGGTGGGCGCTCACCCGCAGGTCGCAGGTTCAAGTCTCAGCCGCACCCGCTACACACAAACTTTTTTTCCACGCAACTTACCTTTTTCGCCTAAATTTTGGTGCGCGTGGGTTCTTTAGTCCCTGTTGTCAACATGAACCGGTACTGTTTACCGAAATAATCCTGGTTGATGTTACCCACCGGGACTGTTTCACAAAATAATCCCGGTTGATGTTACCAACCGGGACTGAAGCCATTTTCACCAAACACACATTTTTGGATTTTGTACATACAATTTTCCAACCTAATTTTAGGTACATAGCGCGCTTCGATGTGAAGACTACGAGCATAAATGTGACTTATACACAATTGGCTTGCAGTGCGCTATATTAGCATAATTTTCATGACTTAGACACAATTATTGCACATAATATGTAGACAATTATAAACATGACCTATATTAATATGATAAAGGAACTGCATTAGGGCAAAATTCCTTAAATTCCTATTACATAATATAAAGGAACTGTACAATAGCGGCAAAGTTCTTTTAATTTGCATTACATAATATTATTAACTAATAAATATATTAGGCCGCCGGTGGCGGCGATGGCAGCATCGGCGGACTAATCCTCGTCTTAGGCGTAGTCTTCCAGCCGATGCTCCTCCTAGCAGGGGCACCGCCAGTCCTCGCCGTCCGAGTCAAATCCGTAGGCAGGCACCTCCGCGGTGGTCCGGACTGCGCTGTGGTCCTCCACTGCCGGGTGTGGCGGCAGCAGCTCATCTAGCTCCGCCCAGGTGCTTGGCGCCCATGGCGGTACTGGTGGGAAGATGGGGACGGGGCCACCGGGCGGACTAGCTCCAGGATCTACTCCCAGCTGGCGGGCCCACCGACGCGCGCCGATAGCGGAGCAACGCATGGTGGCGGTAGTGGCTGCGGTAGTGGCGCCGTGGAGACGGTGGCCGCAGTCGTGGCGCCGGTGGTGGCGGTGGCCTCGACCCCATCCAGCAGGTCTTGTTGCGGCGCGGCATCTCGCGGTGGCGGAGGCAAGAATGTGAGAGACGGGGAGGAGAGAAGGCGAGAACGGGGGAGAAGATCCGGCGAGAATGTGTGTGGAACAATGAAGGGAGGTGAAGATATAGCGCTGGAGCTTGGGAAGGCAGAAGGGCACCATTAAACACACACCTGATTCCAGTGTGAGCTGCAGATATCCGATGAACTACAAATTCCAATGACCTGTGAAATTTCAATGATAATTCAATAAATGAGAATCCAATGAGAAGATAAAGCGGTGGAGGTGAAGATACTGATGCAAAATCAAAAAACAAGAAATCAAATAAGTTAATATATGAAGAAATCTTGATGAACTGAAGCAGGCTAAAGTTTATACGAAATCTGGATGCAGGGTTAGGGCCGAGCGAAGAGGGAGGAGGCTCGTCGGGAAGAAGATAACATGTGGCCACCTCCGGGTCCCATATGGAAGCGACAATTTCCTCTTATGTGTCAAAAATAATTTTTGGCCAAATGTGTAGACAACGAAATTTGGTCACACTGGCTAGTAGCGCGTGGCGCGGCGGGCGCTCACCTGTAGGTCGCGGGTTCGAGTCCCCCTGCGCCCCCTGCACGCAAAAATTTTTACCCGCGACTACTTAAAATTTTTCCCCAAAATTTTGGCGCGCGTGGGATCTTTAGTCCCGGTTGGTAACATGAATTGGTAGTGTTTTCGAAAATAATCCCGGTTGATGTTACCAACTGGGACTGAAGCTCTCCCACTTATATTTAGTTTCCCCCAAAATTTTGGCGAGTGTGGGGTCTTTAGTCCCAGTTGGTAACTTGAACCGGTACTGTTTTTCGAAATAATCTCGGTTGATGTTACCAACCGGGAATGAAGCTCTACCACTAATAATGAGAAGCGGGCGAGGCCGCCCTCTCACTCTCAAATCTCACTATGCTCCAACCCTAGCACCGACGACGCCCTGCGTGCCGCCGTCCCTTAGTGCTGCTGACGACCCCCATCACACCGGCGACGTCCCTGAGCTCCTCCACGTCGACGATGACCACCGGTGCACCGGCGACGTTCCCAAGCTCCTCGTCCTCCACGGTGACCCCCTGCGCTCCGGCGTCGTCCCCAAGGTGAAAGGGATATGCCCTAGATCAATCGTAGTGATGATTGTACCATGTCTTTGTTTATGTACATATGATAATTGTTTATCGGTTCCCTCAATAAATGTCATGATTTTGTCCATTTGGTACGACTTGATTGTGAAACACATTATTAAGTGACATTATTCTATACGGGTCCCTGATCCATATCATTATAAGGAGCGGTTATGATTTGATCAGCATACGAATTGGTTGATGGTAATGTTTCACATACCATAGATATAGAGATATCAAACTAATAGTATGGACACATGTAAGAGAACATGGGCTGTTGGACAGACCTACTCCGAGACACTGTGAGTTGTTATCTCTTATAGCGCCATCAGCGTATAGTCTTGAGTGGTATACCTATATGGTCCTTAGACCTAAGATTGTCATGGATGCCCAGCATGTTGACTCGTATACTTTGGTATCATCAAACGCTACACCGTAAGAAGTTAGTTATAAAGGTGCCTACTGGGTATGCCACGATACATAGCCAGGGGTGTGATAATCAAGATGGGATTTGCCCCTCCTCGATAACAGGAGAGATACCTCTGGGCCCCTCGTGTGGATGGATAGGGAAAGCACACGACCATGCTAATATGACAAAGGAGTTAGTCATGGAATGTATCCATTCCACTGTCGAGTGAAGTGCTTGAGCTATCAACAACGGTGGTGCGCATCTCGCCTTCAGCTTGACTGGTATTGGGTGGCAAAGGGATCGGTATGTGAGTGTATCAACATTCAGCCGAATAGTGATTCTGTGCATTCGGGGGTCGATACGTACTGCTAGGTGCCGCTGTTGATTGGTGGATTGAAAACAGGTTTCTGGATCCATGGCCGAGTTGCACTGAACCTAACGGGTCACACACTTAATGAGTTGAAACTCTTTAACGGGTTTGTACGTGGATATGATTTACGTAGGAGATAGAACCCTGGCGGGTTGAAGCCCACTAGCGTAACTATATAAGGAGAGGCATAGGGGCGAAGTTAGCAGACGAGTTGAGCCTTCACCACACCTAGCCATCGCGCGCCCCCTGCTCTCAAGAAACCCTAGCCACACGGCACGGTGCTAGCACACCCCGTGAGGCGTTCCTGCTCGGTACGTGTGGATAACGCTAGAGGCGCTGTCGTACGCGGACGCGCTGTTCGGTTGGATCGTCGGCGACCACAGGTGAGACACCGATGAGCACTCGGTGAACATCGGTGAACACCGGTGAGCACCGGCGAGCACTGGCGAGCACTCGGTGGTGATCTGGATGAGTACGTCTACTTCCTCTACGCGCGAGAAACTGTTTTCGCTGCATTGGTGCGTCAAGTGTAACGATTTGTGTTCCTCTACTTGCATGTGCTCCTGGGTGATTCGAGGTAGAAAATTTTGATTTTGCGCTTGCATAGCCTATCTGCTTCCCAGCACGAGGTCCTCGTCCTCGACAGCTACCCCCCGCGCCGGCGACGTCCTCGAGCTCCACCACGTCGACGACAACCACCCACGCGCTAGCGACGTCCCCAAGCTCATCCTCCTTAGCGGCGACCCCTAGCACACTGGCGTCATCCCCTAGGTCCTCCTCCTTGATGGCAACCCCCCGCGCGCCAGCGACGTCCCTGAGCTCCTCCACGTCAACGACGACCACCCGCATGTCGGCAATGTCCCCAAGCTCCTTCTCCTCGGCACCAGCTAGTTACTGATGTATTGTATTGTTAAAAGATTGAACATATTTTACTGATTGTCTTATTAGATTCTGATATGCTACTATTACTGATCTGCTACCGATGTGTGTATCATGTTATTAATTGGATATACGATATTTATTTTCTACATTGGCAACTAGTGAATTATAATATTTTGTTGTGTCGATCATGATATTAATTTTTTATTTATCGTTCTACATTACCAAGTAGTCGAATTTTTTACCAGAGGAACTAGACGAAATATTGTGTGAATCATGATATTCTGTCATGTGGAACTATTTTGTTGTTTCAATCTATTTTTCTACATTAGCATGACGATGATGCAATACTAGCTAATAACAAGCACAATGTCAAATTTTTACATGCATTCCTTGTCCATTATTTTTAATGCCTTGTTCTAGAGTCAGAAACAACGATGGATGGTGATGGTTATGATGCCGATGAGGTCTTGCAATCTTTTATTGTGGGATATGATTCGCATAATTCGGGGAGCGCGAACCCCTCTTGGATGAGGCCGTCGAAGCTGCAGAGCCCGACGAGGCCAATCAATCCACCAAGATAAATATTACAGATGCATATGTCATCGGTTCCACTATCATGCATAGATGATATTCTTAACATTTCAGGGTTATATTATACTTTCAGATCGATCAACCGAGCAGGCAAGCATGTCTGCGAGGTTCCAGCAAGAAGTCAAAGGCAAGACATGTGGTCACCGAAGTCGGCGGGGATGGTGCACCTATTGCACCCACCACTGCAATTGCGAGTTCAATTCAACATGCAGCATCCTATTAGGGACCACATGCCCATTAGAATCGTGATGATGAAGTGGAAGTAGGTCCCTACAGACATGAAGAACTTGCTATGGGCAGATATGATGCAGCAATTCACATTCCCTGATGGTACCGAAGGGAATGTCAAACGTTACACATTTAGTAAGATGGCCATCGCATTTCAGACTTTCAAAAAGAAGTTGAACCAGGAGTATGTCCAAAAGGATGAGACGCCAGACTTCAAAAAGTACCCAAAGTTGGAAGAACACTGGGATGCATTCGTGGATTACAAGAAATCTCAAGAAGGTCAAAATATGAGTGAGAAGAACAAGAGTAATGCAGCCAAGAAGGTTTACCACAATCACCTGAGCCCTGGTGGTTACCATAGTGCTTTACCTAAATGGGAGAGGTGGGAACAGGAGCTGTTGGCGAGGGGTGTCGTGCCCATACCATTGCAGTGGCCGACAAAACTAGCAAGGGATTGCTTCTATGCTCACGACGGGCACGTTGATGATGACGGGAAGGCGGTGTTTGGCCCCGAGCTGAGGGAAGTGGCCACAAGGCTTGTTGAATCGTTCGAGACATATAAGGGCACCTTCATGCCAAACAAGGAGAACGACGAGCTAACAAGGGCCTTACAAAACCCATAGCACCCTGGGCATACACGAGGTAAAGGCGTGGTCTCATGGAGGATTGGATTCGTTAGTGAGGCAAGGCTTGACAGGCACTGCAGATGCAAATGTAGTTAGCCGGCGCGCTTGAGCAAGCAAAAAGGGACACGCAGGAGGGGATGCAAGAAGAGATTCGTAAACAGGTCCAGTTAGCCTTGAGCCAGCAGCTAAAGTCAGGCCAGGGACCCCCTCCGGACTTCATCAGTCCCCCTCCGCACGACATAGCAGCTACACTTTAGGTGGGCTCGAAGAAGAATTGGGACACTTTCTTGTCGACGACATTAGGCAGCGGACAACTTGTGAGTTGCACTTTGAAGCGCGAAACCTCACGATCAAGGCGGCTGATGGCATGGCTCACCCAGTGGTGCTGGGGCAGCTCCTCCATGGCGAATAATTACAGTTGGGCTACTCTAAGGACTTGGTGGAGGAGGTATGCCCAGGGTTCGAGGACCTTCTCCTCGTCATTCGTAGAGGTGACGGGACTTCAAAGCTAGGAGAGGCGCTACACAGTTTCGTCCTATGGTGCAAAAGTTTCATCATCTTTCGATATGATGTGAACACGTCCTCTCCACAGAGAGACCACCAGGACCATGGTAGAAGAAGCCCAACCCTGCAGACACCTGCAAACATCAGCGATTCACCCCTAACATCTCCTGCAGAACAACACGATGTAAGTCCAAGTCCATCACCTCCTCGGCCAGTAGCTCCCAAGAAGGTGATAGCTAGGGATGAAACGGATCGGATACGGATCGGAAACCACTCATATTGTATTTGATCCATTTAGTTTGATCGGATACGGATAGTTCCGGATACAAATACAAATACGAATAATATCGGATACAAATACGGATCGGACAAGGATACTCTCTCGGATAATACGCGAAAACATATACTAAAGAAATAATTATATCCAAATACATATAGTTATCTCTTTGTGACTCAACTTTATGGCTCATAGTCATGAAAATGATGGTGTGTAAGTATCATACCCGATAAAGCAAAAAAAATGTAAAATCACATGCATCTAGTTGTTATATGTGTTAATCATTCATCCTATAGAAATATAATAGAGATAGTTTATAGATGGATTTAGCTAATCGGATAATATCCATCGGATATTATCCAAGAAAAGCTCGGATAATATCCATCGGATATTATTTGTATCCGTACCGTATCCGCCTTGTCGGATTCGGATATCCATAAAATTATCCGGCTCAATATTTTCGGATATTATTATGCCTCGGTCGGTCGGACGGTCGGAAATTATCCGTACCATTTTCATCCCTAGTGATAGCCAGGCCAAGAAAGAGTGCTCGGCCATCAGCTCCCAAGAAGCTAGCTCAGCTTCCTAAGAAGCTGGCATTCAAAAGTTGTATGAAAAGACAGCAGAGGAGCTCGATGAGGAAGTAAGAGAACATGTTACTGCACATTTAAAAAAATCATCTCCCAAGAAGATTCAGACCTTTACCGACGAATGGTACGGATCCATGGCAACAATTAAAATTTTGAAGGATTCAAAAGCCAAACCTCTTATATCAAACTATGAGCGGACATTGTCAAAGGGCAAGAACAGGAACAAGGCAGATGAGCAGTCAGCTGAGCAGAAGGCAAAGGAGATGAAAAATTCTTCGAAGAAACTGGACTTGCTCCAGAGCAAGCAATGGGCATAAAGCATATCGAGTATGCGGAAGTGACAAGATGGAAATTCTCCAAGGGCGGGGCTTTGGTCAAGCAGGAGGACCTTGTCCAGCTACCAACAAAGATGCGTCAATTCCATGATTGGTATTTGTAAGCGTACAACAATGGTCTATTTGCGTTCGCTGTCAAGAACATGCAACAAGATTTTTTCCACGAGGAAGGTTCATTTTTTATATAATGGAAGGTGATAAACGAACTCTACTAGACCGACGCCCTCGATGTTGGACTGATGAGCTGTTGGGTTCTATTAAGTGTTTTCTTTGCTGAAATCCCTCGTGCTATACAATCTTGCTAGCACAATTAACTAAATATCCATCTTATGCAGAATGGAGATACAAAGACCACAATTTTCGACTCGTTAAGGCATCCAGTTAGCCGGTACCAAAGCATGATCGACTTGCTGAACCGGTATTCCTGTTACTTTCAATATTGCACCAATTCTATTTCCTTTCAATTTAAATAAATTCTAATCATTAAAAGTTCGTAATCATGTGTGTAGTGCATTCAAATGGTTGTGTGCGACGATTGAAGGGGAATTTAAACAACAATTTGGTGTTATACGAGCCTCTAAGGTAATTAATGTTAGGTTTTTAGTTAGCTAGCTTATAACTACTAGGTAGCTTATGACTACTATATTAGCTTAATTAATGCACCCATTTCACCCTGTTATCTTTTTTGTCCACAGATCTTGCGTCAGTCTCCCGGCACAAATTTATGTTGGTACTATGTATGTGAGTTCTTGCACACCCAAACTGGAGCCGATTAGCAACCATATGGATGAACGAGGTTCAGAACACTCGCCGGAGCGGGTTAGAGCAGTGCAAGAACAACTCGTTTGCTTTATTCTCGATGAGATCGTAAATTCCCGTGGCGAGTTTCATGACCCCGTTAATAGGTTTGGCCTTCCTATACGAACTAGTCAAGTGTCAGGATCGACATCTAAGGCAACAAGAGCGATGCATGTAAAAAATTCCGATAAACAGATCGAACATGTGTATGTAGTTATTATTTGAATTGTTCACATGTGTGTACTTATATATTTGTTTCCTAGCTAGATAGATAGCAACTGTGACATATATTAGATGCAATTAAATTTGGTAATTAATTTCATTGATTTATTTTATGTTAATTGTGCACGATTAATTACATAGGACAATAATATATACTAGAAAACACACATTTATATATTATTTATGTATACTAGAAAGCAGTTGTGGCGCCTGCCTCCATCCCCTACCAGTACCCGTTGGAGACACCTACCGGTACTAGTTTGGAGGCGCCACGTGTGGGCGTACCAATAACGGTTGGAGACACCAACCGGTACGTGCTGGGGGGCCGGGCGATGCACCCTATGCGTTGCAGCGCAGCAGGACGTGCCTTCAGTTCCGGTTTTGGAACCGGTACTGATGCCTGAGGGGCATCAGTCCCCATTTAGAGTACCGATTAAAAAACCGATACTGATGGCCCTTACGAACCGGTACTAAATGCCCATTCTATAGTAGAGCACCCTGGTTCAAGACGGACGGCGAGCTCGCGCTGATGACCCCGGAAGGAGTTCCCGACTATTAATCGCTTGGAATGGAAGGAATTTATGGGGGTTTGTCAAGGCCACTAATTTAATAACTTGAAATCCCTCTTGCAACCCTATTTTAGAATCAATTCTAGTGTCTATAAGCGATTTCATCAATTCAATAATATATATATTGTAGTGATCAAACAATAGTAACACATATGAATGAAGTACCAAGAAATTGCCATGCAGGCGAAATACCAAATTTAAAGAGTTAGTAGAGCAATCTATTGCAACTAGGTAATATAAATAAAATGAGATGTTCCATCAAGAGGCACAGGCTACTAAAAGAGAAGAACATCTAGCTACGCGTCGCCAAGGATCTCATCCTCGAACAATAGGGATGATTCATCGTCTTCATAACCTACAGGGATTGAGTCGACATCCCATAAGAGAATTTTCCAAAAATGAGTTCATAGAAAAACTCAGCAAATTACGGGGCATGATGCATTTTCAATCATTATTTGTTTATTTTAGTACAAGGGATAGATTAATGGTTATTTTGCATAAATGGCATTTTACAAAGGTGTACATATAAATAGATTTAAAAGAAAGTAATAAACAAGTTCATAAATTGCATTTTCAATAATATGCATTGGCACATAGCCTAACGAAACGCACCCAGCATTAGCCATGGATTAACCACCATTTGCCATGAAAATACAATACCTTTACCAGCATAACCCAGCATATGTTTATTATCGTGAACATGGTTATTCGAATAGTTTTTAACATTCTGCGGAGGTTGCACATCTTTGCCCATAAGATACACTCGTCTCTCCCTCTGACCAAGATGGAGATGTTTGTAACCTAACAGTTCTGAGACTAAACATGAGCAAGTGAACCTCGTGATGACTACTATACCCCCATAGCTAATTCTGGATCAGTGAGTTTGTCACTAATCATAGTAAGCAACACCAATGAATGATTGCCAATACGAAGCAACACATCATTCCCCAAAAAACCAAAACTAAGTATCTCCTTACCTAACTTGCCCGACGAGGCACAAGATCATGTCTAGATACTTAACTGCTACACCACTCAACCAAAGTCCAACTCATGATTTGTACTATATATTAAGTACACAAAAAAGCTCTATAAGATTAAATCCTTAGTGGTAAATAAAGCAAGACTACCTTCTAAATACACCATTTCCTCGCCACACATGCTCCACCGACATAGTAGGACCACTTGTCTTAGTCAAAACAACACACCCCGGGTTGTTAATCAAATTGGCAGGATATGCCAGCATTAATACAAGAGCAAAACATGCTTAGCCACACAACTCGTATAACCAGTTAACTGTAGTATACACAACTTTCCTCATGTAACTAAACACATGCTTTTACTATCAATTCCATATCTCTCGTTAGTCAATATTAATTATTAGCCACCCAAAAGTATGCGCATGACTAAACAAGTAGTGAACAAATAGTAACCCAAGTGGTATCATCATTATCAAACTAAAATGATGATATTCTAGGTTACAATGGAAAATTGAGGGGTGGTACAACAGATAACTAAGAAATGGGTAGACACATCAACTAGGTATAACTAATCTTCCACATAAAATAATGTAAACATTGCACTTGCAATTAATAAATTAAACTCATATTATATAAAAACTAATATGTAACTTGCCTTGCTGCCACTCTTCTTTTAGGCCTGCAAAAAAGTCTACTACAAATTCTGAGCAATCGATTCTACGCAAAAACCCAATAGAAGGAACAAAAGGTAAATAAATTAGTACATAAAACTATGTTTGTAAAAATAAAATAAAATTTATAAATATGTATACATCATTTTTCTAGATTCTTAGGGACTTGAATAGGAATTTTCGTACTTAACAATCAAAAGTTGTGGATTTTCTAAGGTTTAAACCATTTTCTATCTATTTTAAAAAATTCGGAATTAAAATGATTTTGACAATTGACCGCACCGCCCTGACCGGTAGACCCTACCTGTCAGCTTCATGGCACATTGTGGACTCCGCCCACGCGGCCAGCGTGCACGCCTCATCTCTCCCTCATTATCTCGCCGACACGTGGCTCCCATGATGCCACGTGGCTACCCACATCAGCATGCAACCCTGCGCTCTATCTTTCTCTTGCTCGCTAACACACAGGTCCAACGAGCATGTGCTTCCCGCCTATTAGTGGACGACCTCCCCGGCGACTTACCCACGGCAACACCATGGCCGGCATGGCGGCACTTCGCTGGAGTTGGCCAATCTAGTGACGCTTGGCGAGCTCGGATGGCCACCAAATAGCGGTAGCGGCGCTCAGCTTTGACAAGGATGACACTCGGATGATCCCCTCCTACCAAACCGAGGCCACCAGCGTTATCATGATGGCACAGGAATATTGTGAACCAAAAATTGGCGCACGAGACTCACCGGTGATGGCTAAATTCCTCGCTTGAGTTCTCAAACCCGATTTACCCCCTTCGCATTCCTCGGTTGCGTCGGCTTCCTCAGCTTGAACTCACGGTGGCGGCGCCTTCAACAAACCTAGGAACCTCCCCGTGTGGCCGTATATGGGGTCAAGAAACCCTAGAGTAGGACGGACAACAAGGCCCAGCCCGTGCCAACGCAACCACGTACTCCAATTAATTCTGATGCGACAATAGAGACGAAGATCGGTTTTCTCCCAGTCTCAATCTGGCGACGCTCAAGCCAACGACGTGGTAGTTTCTGCAAGGCCAGCCCTTTTTCCTACCACCTCATAGGCTCGCACGTCGCCACCGTTGTTCGCCAGCTTGCTGTCCAGCCAGGGAAAACGTCGCCGCTTCCCTCACTCTCTCCCTTTCTCTTGCTCACGCCCAAAGAGGAGTAGTAGGGTGAGCTCGAGCGTCTCCTCCCTGCCCAACTTCTCACGCATGACCGCCTGAGCAGCCTGGGCGCCACCATCGTCATTACAAAAGACGTAATCTTGTATTCATAATGGTCATACCTTGTGGAGAAAGTTTTTTCTCAATATCCTGTTCACGCATCTAGATCTGATTGTATCCGGACTACAAATATTTGAGAAAACCTTGGCACCCCTTAACTGATCAAATAAATCATGAATGCGTAGCCATCTAGAACTAGCTAATCATAGCCATCTAGAACTAGCTAATTTCCCGTAGCAACAACTTCTAAACTTCGAAATCCATATAATTCATAATCTAGACACCAGATTACACTAGTAGAAAAATGATTTTCAGTGACACTATGAATTCGTCATCATAAATCAGCAAAATGTTATCACATATCTTTTGTGACGATCTTATGACGAAATCATACTCGTCATCGAAAGTGCGTCACAGAAAACTTCTACTGATGAATTGCTTTTTTCCGTCATAGAAAATGCTATTTTCTTTGACGCCTTAACTCTTCGTCGTTGAAAACATTTTTCTATGACGATAACAATCGTCATGAAAAGTATATAAAACGTCATGCAAAATCATCAATTCGTCATAAAAAAACGGTGCCAGTGGGCTACGAAGGGCGTTGACCCGATCTTTTGTGACAAAAAATATCGTCATAATATGATGACACGTGGACATATTATTTCGCCACTAAACATTCTAGTGTCACGTCAGCGTCCAGGATCATCGCATGTCGTGGCGTACGTTCCATGTCTTCATATTCATTGGATGATGACATGTCATAACTACCACATCATCTTTTATTTTTTATTGTTTTTAGCTATTAATGCAGACCCACTAAATTCTGGGCTTTGTAGGTCACAAATATTCAATAAATCTGGAAATTCTCTAAGTTTACTGGCCATCGTTAAACCCTTGAAACTCTAATTTCCTTTTCTTTCTTTCTCTCTCCATGTTTTTCCTTTCGAGAAAAACCAAAAATATCCGGCCGCCATTTCTTCTGTTCGTTTGCCTCTGCGTTGTTATCTCCTCTGTTCCCTTTATATCGCCTTAGCGCTGCCTTTTATGAGCGCAGCACTTGGCAACGGGGACATTCCCCGCGAGGGACTGCCTCCCCTTAGCCATCCCCACGATCCAAAATTTTCTCCGTACCATCCCCTTCCCCTTTCCCATTCCCCGTCTCGGGGATAAAATTTTCCAGTCCCTATCCCCATTCCCCATCCCGGGGATAGAAATTCTCAGTCTCCATCCCCATTTAGGTATGAGGGCCCCGTCGGGTAAAAACCATCCCCACAAGAAAAGCTACCGTCATCATTTTTACCCGAAAATCATGTTAAGTGGGAAGAAAAATAGGATGAGTGGATACATTAATGGTTTGGTTGCCCCATATCAGAAAATGCGCATACAATGGAGTAAATTACATGTTTGTGACCTAACAATTATAATAGACAAAAGTAATTCGGGTCCCCAACCGGGTTCCCTTGGGAAAAAAATTTCCTGTCCCTGTCGTCACATCCCCCGACAGAAGAGTTTTTTCCGTTTACATTCCTATAAGGTAAATTTCTCATGATACCCGTTCTCTAATAAAGGATTTTCCCGGAGGTATCGGGGAGCGGTCCCATTGCCACCCACCACCTAGCCGCCGCGCGCCGGCCAATCATGCGTCTGTGTCAGCAAGCCATCGGGCCTCCAGCCCGCGTTGTGCATGCGCCAGGGCTCCAGCCCATTGCACAGCTTGTAGCTAGCTAGCCGCACTACAACACATACGCATGCTAATAACCGGCCATTAGTACCATAATTAATCCACTACAGGAACAGGTGTAGTCTCGAGTGTGCTTCATGGCCTTCATGGCCACCGAAAAACACTCGAAGACAAACAACATATTCTCGACGGCCAACACAAACCCGTCGATAGATAGTCCTTAGGACAGGTACTCTCGACGGCTTAATCATAAACCGTCGAGAATAATGAACCCTGTGTTAGGAAAAGGAACCGCTCCCGTTTATATCGACGGCCAAACGTTAGCCATCGAGATAACATACATTTTGAACCATAGTATTTAATTTGTAAATTGGAGAACAATAGAATTAATTTATAAAAAAATTAAGAAATGATATATTTCGACCTTCAGTAACATAATTGAATTTAAAATTTGTGTTTTGTTTTATTTTTTGAATTTGCAATGAGCTCTTGGTTGTACGAAAATATTATATCTCACCGTATTGTAAGATAATGTGGATGTTATCCAAAAAACCAAGTATAGAGGGGCTGTCGCATGGGATGCTCGAAATTTTCTAGTTTTTTCATCGGCGACGTGTTTCGATGCATAATAGGCGATGGAATGCAATTGTCCAGCAACATAGCTGTTTTCATATTTTAAAAAATTCAAATACAATGAGTTGACCATCGCTTTGACGCCGAGGGGAAAACCCTCAAGAAAGGACTCTTTCTCGACGGCCATGAAGAAAACCGTCGAGAGGGGTCATATGTCTCGAGAGTTTTGTTCAGAAACCATCTAGTTTACTCTGTGTCGACGGCTACATTAAACAGAACCGTCGAGTGAGACTGGGGCCAGGAGCGTCATGGAGATAGGTACTCTCAATAGTAGCCGTCGGAAGAAATCGGTACGTCTATCGACGGTCTGTAGTGTGGCCGTCGAGAAATACAAGCTACCGGCCCAGCCAGCGGAGACTCTCTCAACAGCTAAGGACACGCCGTTGAGATTGCGTTGTGTAATGGCTATCTGTAGAATGCACTCTCTCGACAACATAGCTTTGGCCGTCGAGAGAAACATACCATTTCATGCTAATTCGACGGACTGGCGTTGGCCGTCGAGAGAGACCCTGTTTTAAGGGTTTCCTGGCGCTAAGACTTGGGCACTAGTGTTCCTCTCCCACGCCGTCGCACCCTTACGCATTTCGCCCCGTGCATCATCGTCTTCATCTATCGTGAGAGGTACGTTTCGCGCCTTTTTTAAAAATTTTGTGAAGATTCTCGGCGGCCGTGCATGATAAGTCGAGAATAACGTAGGTTTTGTAATTATGTTAATAATCAATTAGGCATAATAGTAAATAATAAAAAATAATTAGTTTTTTTTATTAATTTTTATTTATTATGTATCGATTATTGATTATTATTGATTTGTTGGTTATTTGTTGTGTAATAAAAAATAAATGCATGTTAATTTTGGTAAATGTAATGTGTTTATGTATAATGATTTGTAAGTCACCTAACCCAATGTCACCTTTTTGGAAACGGCACAACTCATTTGGAACACGTACGGAGATTCGTTGTGCTTTTATATGGGAAGCATATCCCCTGACTTTCTCCCCTGCATTTTTGTGCCACTGACATGTGGGCCCCATGACGACATGGCCCACATATCAGTAGCACAAAGTCAGAGAATTGAAAGTCAGGGGATACGCGTCCTTTTATATGAGATGTGATATTCGAATTGTCAGGTGGACTGCCCCATTAGGGTGTCCTAGTTCATAAACCACGAATAACCGATTGAGCACATGTCATTGTGGTACCGGTGTGTAGGAGACAAGCATTTCGATGGCATAACCCTTAATGGTTCTTCTCTGCATAACATAAGTGCTTGGTGGCTTTGATTAGCCCCTGGCCATCGTTGCACTAGATGAACCCTTAGGGTTATACTGCCGAAATCTCGTCTCGACCCACCAATACCACAATGAAATGTGCTTGGCCAGTCATTCGTGCGTAGGTTTAGAAGCCTTTATAGGCCTATTACGAAACCTTGATGTGATTGTACGAATGATAACCCAGACATGGAAGAAGAGAGAAGATGGATGTACGATAGATGGCAACCAAATGGACAACACACAGATGTATGGTATGATAAGACTGGTGAATTTGTGATTAATGCTTTCCAGCCCGCGTAGACCCTAAACGAAGGTCACTTGTACTTGTGCGGGGTGTGGGAATTTTCGAAAGAGAAACTGAGACCAGATGGAGCTCGACCTCTACAAATATGGGTACAAAACCGCATACCATTGTTGGGTATATCATGGGGAGAGTCGCTCTGCAGCACATCAACCACCCCTAGCCGACGAAGGTTTTGATGAAATTGATTGGGTGAAAGATAAATTGTGGGCTTTCTGGGTTTGCAGGTGCTGGTGCTGCAGGGAGCAGCAGTTGCAATTTCCTGGTTTTTTTGAAAATATATACAAAAATTTTCTGGTATGAACTACTCTCGACGTTCGTGAACCAAATCGTTGACAGTAAGGCGAGTCCTAGCCAGCGCGTCATGTGCTATCAATGCGCTTAGTCTTGATAGCTTGATCCATAGCCGTCGAGTATATGGCGTACCTCTGCTCGCTGCTTTGTGTGGGGCCCACAGAATCATAAATCGTTGGCATGATAATGGCTTTCAAGACTACGATGTCTGGCCGGAAACGGTGTCTAAGTCAGTAATCACGGCGGCTAAGGTACGGGTCGTCGAGACCACGTCTATCGACGGCTGAGCCGTTGAGACTGTTCATCTCTCTCGACGGAGCAGATCAACGGCTTTGTCTCGACGGTCGGCGTCAAGACTAGTTCCTGACGGCTTGATATTTAATATCAACGGTTATGACCGTCGAAACTACGGTTGTTTTCTGTAGCGAGCACAACACTAATCACCGATCGGTCCATGTCCAGCTCATATGCATACGGACGCATCTCCAAGCACGTACATGCATATATACACATCACATTTCTCCACCAAATTAATCCTAATTTGGCAAATCAAATCATCACTAAAACCACTGAACATCCTACTGTTGCGCATGGGCCACCACACCGACGGTTTTGATCAAGTTGGCGCGGTGGACGTGGGAAGTCACGGAAGCACTTGTAGCGAGGTGCTATGCGAGCACGTCGGCGTGGTCGTCGAGGGTGAGGTGGAGGGAGACAGCGCTGAAGTGGAGCGCGTCGAGGATGTTGGAGCCAGTGGGCCGGAGGGAGGCCAAGCGCCGGTGTCGCGTTGTGGCATGGAAGGCGACAAGCTGGCGGCAATGGGATACGTCGACCCGGAGATAGGCCAGCAGCGTCAATGGCAAGAGTGCGGGCAGGGCTGGTGCCAGAGTTGGGGGACAAGGAGAGCAGCGCTTGTAAGGGCGAGGAGAGTAGCATCGGCATCGAAGTTGGGGGATAGGGAGGAAGTAGGTGGTGGAGAAGAGAGGATTTTAACATGCGGCCCACCTATCAGAGCGTACTTTAGGATTGTATATGGAAGAAATTCTCCAAGTGTCTTGTTTAAAATAGATTGCTCAGAATAATGACATACATATTTCTAGCATGATAATAACATGTCTTGAGGGATCATGATAATATCAGAGTGTTAAAATTCCTTCTCTCTGACAACTAGGTACAACGCTTTCAATAAATTCATAGACGGTATTGTGGTGGCGCTTGTGGGCTGACTGGACTATAGGTTGGATTGCTTGGACAGTATTGTGGGCTGCATGGACAGCATTGATCTGCAAATGCCTCCTTCTTCCTTCGACTACGGAGTTCGTCTTCGCGATCAATGCAATTCGCCACAACGTCCCGGGCGGCAGCCCAGACAGCGTTCATGCTCACGTCGCCGTCACCCAAGCGCTCGGTGACAACGACCGCCACCTGCTGGGGCAGCTTTTCGAAAACCAAGCTGGCCGCCTTGGAGTCAGAGTACGGGGGCTTCAAGGCATCGGCGAGAGCCTCCACGTGCGCGAGCTCTTCCAGTAGCGGCCCGCGGCCGTCGACGAACTGGAAGTCCTCAAACTTGCGCCACGCGACGGCGCGCATGGCGGTGGCGTCCAGCTCGTACGTCCGCGCCACGGCGTCCCACAGCTCCCTGGCGGTGGCGTGGCGGACGTGGTCGGGAAAGAGACGGTCGGAGAGCGCGGCGAGGATGTTGCCGCGGCACACGCCGTCGTCGCGCGCCCACTTCCTGGCGCGCTCATCGTGGTCGCCGCCGGCCGGGGGATCATGGGAGATGGCGTGGGCGACGCCGAGGGAGTGGAGGCGGAGGAGCAGCGACTCCTTCCACCGGAGGTAGCCCTCCGCGCCGTCCAGCGGCTTCACGGTCGTGAACTTCTCCATTGATCACGATCCACGAAACAATAGTACCTGACGGTGAGGACTCAGGAAGCAACGTAAGCAACGATGGATTGGGCATTAGAGATCGATGGCATTGTAGTCTAGCTACCTTTAGTTCGGCGACTCGGCGTCCTTGTTGTCGTTGATCGTGGGTGAAGGTATTGGCATGGGCTCCAAGATGGTTGGTTTATATAGGCGATGGGAAGCAGGTGGTGGGAACGGGCCGGCGAGATCGATCGCGCGTGGATTGGGCGCTCGGATCAGCGGCGCAGCTTGGGCGAAGCGTCGCTGCATTGACGGCACGAGAGGGCCGGATCGCAGGATATCCGGAAGACAAAGCGCGGAAGGGGCTACCTATTTCTCGAGGAGACTGGTGGTCGCTGCTCGGGACGCGCGACATTGGCGTGGCGACGGCCAGCTTGGCCAACGCCCAACGGGCGCTCGCGCAGGCGAACCGAAGCGTCAAGAGTCAAGGCTTGAATACGTACGCAAGGGGCAGGCATGCCACGGTTTGCCGGTTTGACATGCATGCTGGCGCTCGCGGCTATCTCATCATCGTCTTTGGGTTGCTTGCCAGCCGTTGTTCGAGGGAAGTGAGATTTTAAGTTGAGGGAGACACGTGGAGAATTCCAGATTTTTGCTTTATCAATTTAAGGTTTTGTTTCCATTTGAATCGTCAAATTAAAGTTTTAATTTCACATATCAAATGGATTTTATTTTTTAAAATAATCTTTCATTCAAAAATGCAATGTCGCGTGATGCAGTGTTGCACTTAATTCCCTCTCACAAGTCGTACACTAACCGATGCGCCTATTGCAGAGGGAGAATAAAAATAGTTCTATAAATAATCTTCTTTTGTTTTACATCTAAATCCTCTGAAAATACATATATACTTTTATTGTTCACAATGGTTCTCGATGTAAAATGAATAGTCTTATCTTAATGGAATATTCTAAAAGACTAGTTTTCTCAAACACTCCAAAACTATTGTTTATTTTTTTGTCTTCTCCGAGTCCTTTTTCGAGTTTTCTCAACTTTAATTAACAAGGTGTATTGCATTTCTACCTCTACTTTTAAAACCAATTGTGATTTTATCCTCATTTTCTCAGCTTTGTGATTTTTACCCTTTTTTAAAAATTGGAGCTCATGTTTATCCCTATTCCGTTAAGTGCATAGCAAAGCTAGGAGAAGCTGTAAAACTTGCTGCATTGAATAAAGTGTCTGGTAGGACGAATAAATCTTTTAGAATGTAATGTAAAGTGTGAAGGAAATTTACAGCGAAACTCTAAATTTGCAGCACAACTATTTGCAGCAAGTTTTAGAGCTATTTACAGTGTTCTAATGATTTGCTTTCACTTATCATAGGACCTTGTAATTCTACCTACATAAAAAAATATTGTAAAGGAACACTAAGACTTTCACTTTAGGTGATCTCATTCTGTCAATGCATCCTGCATTGAAACTTCTAGTTCGGTTAGAGATCCTACCTAATTTTTTATGGAACTCCTAGATCTTTGATATATGTAACATACCCAAATTCTAGCACAAAATTTTTCACAAAAATTATTTCTGAAGCTCTTCGAGATCCTACCTAATTTTTTTATGGAATTTACCTAATCAAATGCCTATTTTATTCATTAAGGAAAAAACCTTCTTTAATTATCCAGAGACCTTTACTCCATCAAATATCAAGTTTTATTCCATATTTAGGTTCTCCATATTTTTTTGGATTTTTAGAGATTAATATCATAATATTATGAGATTCCTATAATTTCCTTTAAATTTCCAAAGCCCGAAACCAAATTATGGAAATCTTTTCCCAGCCCTTTCCATTTTTAGATTTTTACAAAATTTGCCTTCCATTTTTGGAATACGCCTTCGGCGTCTCCTCCTCTCGGTGCGCTTAAGAAGCAATAGACGGCTTACATCAAAACCACCCAATCCAACAACCCTCGTTGAGCCACGTCACCAAAACCACCATACCGGTTCGGATAAAAAGATTTGACTGCTTGGACATATTCACCCCTTGATCCGACGACTCCTGATCGTCGTCTCCCGCGAGACGTCACCGCCATCGACTAAAACCGCCTCTGCCGCTGTTTTTGTCCCCGTCCACCAAAAATCGCCGCTGCCGCCATTTCCGAGCTTATCTGGCCACATCGTCACACTCCCCTGCTTCGCCACGTCGCCACCAATCTTATCATCCACCTCATCATCATCATTCCGCCATGAAAGCACCGCCAATTGCTCGCCGCCACCGCCTTAGCTTGCCGTCTCCGGCATGCTCTTGCCGTGCCCAGCCTATAAATAGGGGGCCACCGATCTTCCAGAGCCCCAAGACCATCTCTGCATCCCCTCCTTCGTCGTCATCACCACCCGGAGCCTACCCCACGCCGCCTCCTTCACCATCTCCGACGAACCATTGCCCGGCTACCTCGGCTCTTCTTCGGCTTCAATGACAACTCACAAAAGGAGACACATTGTGTCACCGAGGTTGCGCCGTCATCACCAAACCTCAGCGATCATCTGAGTGCCGCCACCGACGACCTCCTCCTCCGCCATCACGCTGACCTTGTTGCGACACCATCTTCGACCATCTCGAGCTCCGTCGGCGCAACGGTTAGCCTTGCCTCATACTCAATTGCATGCTGTCATCATTCAAGGCCTGATTCCGGCCATCCCTCGTTGCGCGCGAACTCCTCCCACCACTCCCCTTGAATTTTCCCTCTCTCTCTTTCTCTGGTAGCGAACCCACCTAACAGCCTCACCCCCACCCCACTGCCTTGCAGACACCGCCTGTCAGCCATGCCAGCCACATGGGTCGGCCCAATTCCTAGCCAAGCTCCTGTGCCCATTCCATTTTCCTTCCTATTTTCTAAATTACAGAAATGATTTTCTATGTTAGATGTAATAGCAAATCCCTTGCAAAAATTCTGCAAAAATTCTTAAAAATCGAGAATCCAAAGTAGTATTTTGTTAAAATATAAAATTCCCCTTTTCTCTATTAAAATTAACAATAAAATGTTTTCTTCCTCTTTCTATAAGAGAAATACCTTTTAAATTTATTTTATTCCCCAAAAAGCCAATAAAATTATTTCAGCATGAATATTCCTTTTTCAAAATAATATCCATAATATTTTGTTCCTATCCTTCATTAATTTCTATTTCAAGCACAAATTGCTACTAAATCCGAACCCTAGAAATTCAAACCCTAAATATACCAAATTATTGCCAAAATCAATCTCCCTCCATTTTATATTATTCCATCCGATGTGATGCCAACACCCCACCCTGTTACTCATTTAATTATGAGAAAATTTCCCGAAGATATTTAAATCATACGAACCATCACCATACAAGTCAACCCTAGCCCTTTTTCAGGAAATATATATAATTAAAAAGCAATTTTATGAATTTATTATCCATGCATTTCCCTTTTTGCATTTTTACTAAATACCCTTTCTATTCCTCCTTCCCAACGATCTAGACATCACTAGATCGACTGAGCAGGAATATCCAGACGTCAACCCAGGCACCGAAGATCTAGCCGAACCAAGCAGGTTTCTTGTTCCCTAATATTTATTTATGCATTTATTTTGTAGTTAATTATTATTGTCAAACTTACTTCAGAAAGTATGTATGTTTGCATATAGAAATAATCCTATATAAAATATTGATTTTCCCATTAAGTTATAGGAAACCCTAGATAAATACAAAAATAACTAAGTCAAATATAGCATATAGGATCCTCGTTGCATCCTTAATTTAAGATTGGTAAAGAAAGTGGTTGTATTATCAAGGTTGAGGCAGTGATCATGGTCTACGGTTGTCGAGGGGTTGGAGTTTAGCGTGAGCAAACAAAGGGAAGAGTAAGAAGCTAGGTGGGTCGCCCTAGATGCGGTCTTGGAGATACTTGTTTGGGGGCCGATGGTTGGTTTGTTCATTGGTCTTAACTGATTAATGTCATGATATAAAAGATACATATTCCCGCCCAAACCATATTACCGATCATTTTACAGGTAAAGGTGGGCAGATTCTGCGGAGTCGTTAAAAACAAATCATCGATGGACCATACTTACGGGATATAAAGTTGTATCGAAGGGGCGATACCTATTCTAAATAAGGACATAAATCAGGTTAGAGCAGTGGTTGTAAGGCTATTTTTGATTTGGTCTAGAGAAGTTTTGGGAATCTGGTATTATCATAAAACCTCATTTAAAATGATTTGGAAAAGAGATGATGAAAATATAGGATGTTCACAAACCTATTATGAAATGGGCGTTATGTCTTTATTTAAATCTTCATGTTAAATTTCAGTTAAAACCTTGCATGTAGTTAATAGACTTGTATGTGGGAAACCTGTTACGATGTAAGTGCTTACCTGTTTCTGTTCGGGCTACCCTACTTTTGGGTAGACCCTTTCTTTTTTGCAGAAGACTTTTCTCTTGAAGACATGGAAGAATTCGTTGTAGACTTTTAAGTTATCCTACACTCAAGCCGTGCATGCGGTTTTGAGATGTAAATTATGGGAAATGTACTAGAAGTTGTAAGCCCTATTGTAAAATAATCTCAGTATGCAATAAAGTTTGGTTGTTTGAACTATTTCAGAATAAAGCTGAAATCATGTACAGTTGTATTTTCGGGGACCTCTCGGGTCCCCACAACATACAAGGATAACAAGGAGTTGGACATGAACCATAATCATTACAGGGTCTGTAATGGATTCATAGTTTACGTGTCACTTACGGGCTCTACTTCCGTACACCCCCTCACCCCTTCCCCCCCTAGGGGGATGAACTCTCTAGCAACCGTAGATCTTTGATCCGAAGGTCGCGTGTTGAAATCCCTTGTTTTAGCTGGATCGGATTTTAATCCCAGGTCACTGTTGGTTGCAATTTTATTCCCAGGTCGTTGCCGAGTGCCATTCCCATTGGATCTGGTCCATCATTCCCAGCCAATTGATGCAACCTTTTTTTCACAATCGAAGAAAGCTCGGATTTTCTTGGACCTCACAAGTGACGATCTTTTCCGACATCAACTGCTCAAGACTAAGCACCTTATTTTTATTTCCTCTCTGCCTTTGAGTGTGTGGTTGGCTTGTTTTGGTCGCTTGTGAGAATTTTATCTCTGGTTGCAGGGTCCCTAAGAGCATTACCAAATCCTTTTGTCGTCATCTCCCGAGTGCCAAGTTTTCCTTCTCCGGGTCTACGGGTTTTGTGCCTACAAGTCCTATTTTTCAAAGTGTCATATTCTCTCTGAGTCCAGGATGTTTGGGAACTTGTGTGAAGGTTTGGAGTGTTGTCCGAGACGAATTGCCTTGTCCCAGACAGTCTAAGTGGGCTTGCCAGATAGTCTGGATAAAGTGATTTCCTCTTGGTCTTGGAGCGTCGATTATTTCTTGTGAATTGCCTTGTCCCAGATTGTTTGGGTGGCCTAACCAGATAGTCTAGATAAAATGAGCACTACCACAAAACGGGCATTTAGTACCGGTTTGTAAGAGCCATCAGTACCGGTTTTTGAATCGGTACTCCTAATTGGGTCTGATGCCCCTCAGGCATCAGTACCTGTTAGGCATGTCCTGCTGCGCCGCAGCGCTGATCACGTGGCGCGTCGACCGTCCCCCCAACACGTACTGGTTGGTGTCTCCAACTGGTACAGGTAAGCCCACACGTGGCGCCTCCCCCGCCCCCCCCCCCACCCACTAGTACCAGTAGGTGTCTCCAACCGGTACTGGTTAGGGGTGGGGGCAGGTGCCACGGCTGCTTTCCAGTATACGTAATTAATACAAGTACAATACCCCGTGATTTGCCATGGACCTTTAAAGAGAAAGGAATACATAAATAAAAAAGAAACATATGAATATAAATTAGTACAATGTCCGTGTCTTGCAACGAAACATAAAAGGGAAGAAAAGAAAAATATAATGGAACGACTTACTCGATCCATCAATTGAGTAGGAGGTATGGTAACAACGATATATGATTACTCGATCCATCATTTTCTTTAATAGTCTTGGCAACCGGAGACCAGAAGAGGAGGATTAGTGTCAACAATGTCTTTTCAGATATCCCTCCAATCATTGATTATACATTAGAAGATAGAACAAAGCAACCAGGAGTCCAAAATGTTGGCTTGATTAATAATAAGAATTAGTTAAATTAGACTCACATGAATCCAAGCAACAGTAAAAAGTGAGCCTTTGTCCTGCACTTCAAATATTTATTCTTCATTTGTAGCCTGACACCGGAAAACAAGCAAAGCCATGTAATCTTAAAATGGTACATTTTGTTGCTGTATTGCCACTTGTAAACTTGCAAAAAGGAAATGCATAAAATGTAAAGCAGTAAGCTCCTAGCCAATTATTATGATGGATGCATCATTTGTGTATCACGTAGAATGTACAATCATGAACATCGGTCAAAGTGTTTGTAGTGTATTGTCAAGCCAATCATTTATTTCAGTCACTGAATTACTGATATGCAACATATTCTGTATAAAGTTATCATGACAATTGGATTCAAAAAAATCTCTACCAAGTAAATGATTTATTTAGAGAAGAGCTCTGTTTGGAATTGCCAAAAAAATGCAGAACAGAATAAATGCAAGAACAAACAACTTACAGAATCTGATGTCGATTTCTGCTTAGGAATAATTAGTGTTGTTACATAAAAAGTTTCTTTTTTCTACATACAAAATATAACAAGTGTGAGATAGACATATATAATGTTGCTTTCATTTCCTTTACGGGGAAGGCACGCACCAAGTTACCAGCAAGAATCCCACATGTTTCCAAATTGTTTGAAGTGTTGACCTTAGCAACTCTTAGAAAGCACTCCATTAATGTCACTGGCTGGCAAGAAGGTTAAATAGAACCATCATCAAAATCAAAATAAACCAACATACATCAGCTATGAAAACAATGTGAATATAGGATCCTACTCATATCTTCAGCATAATACAGTGTATTTGGAACAATATGATGGAAACATAAAGAAACTGTGTTTTAAAATTACCACATGCAAATTTTGATAGCGTCTCGTGTCAGAAGTTGCAAATTCGGGTCTTGGATCAGCGCGTGCTATATAAATAAAAAAGAAACATGACGGCGCGCGTGTTTTTCACCGAACCACAGCGAATCACACCCCTATCAGATTTCTAGTCTGCAAGCCGATCAACTCGAGTTCGATCCGATTCGAGTGTCGGGCGCGGCGAGGAGCGACACGCAGAGATCACCCAGGTTCGGACCCCCTCGCGGGTAACAGTCCTACTCCTGCCGAGCCTTAGCTCTTTTCGTGTTGTGGTTATATGGGAATGTTTACAGAATGCTTTCTTTTTCTCTCCTTTCTCTCTCCTCCCCTTTTATACAAGCTGCAAGTTGGCGGAGAGAGCAAAGGGGGTGGTAACACAGTACACTAAGTACACTGATGAGACTTGACAGATCGTATAACTTCGTATAATGTATGCTATACGAAGTTATTACGGCGGTGATGTGGGAGGGGCGGCGGGCAGGGGAAGGAGCGGTGGCAGCGGCGCCAGGATGAAGAGGAGGCGGCGGCGTTTGGAGAAGATGGAGGACTCGACGGGAGAGGAGCCGGGACGAGCGCATTTCTACTTTCCACAGTGGACGGAGCGATCCACCCTAAGATACTATGGAAGGATGAAACGGACCAGGATGGATGCATCCTACTTAAGTCAACCATACAAAAAATGTCCTTGTGGTGGACGGAATCATCTGGGGCTGCTTAACCAAACACACCCTACGTGTCACTTACGGGATCTACTTCCGTACACCCCCTTACCCCTTCCCCCTCGGGGGGATGAACTCTCTAGCAACTGTAGATCTTTGATCCGAAGGTCACGTGTTGAAATCCCTTGTTTCAGCTGGTTCGGATTTTAATCCCAGGTCATTGTTGGTTGGGATTTTATTCCCAGGTCGTTACCGAGTGCCATTCCCAGTGGTTCTGGTCCATCATTCCCAGCCAATTGATGCAACCTTTTTTTCACAATCGAAGAAAGCTCGGATTTTCTTGGACCTCACAAGTGACGATCTTTTCCGACATCAACTGCTCAAGACTAAGCACCTTATTTTTATTTTCTCTCTTTCTTTGAGTGTGTGGTTGGCTTGTTTTAGTCGCTTGTGAGAATCTTCTCTCTGGTTGCAGGGTCCCTACGAGTACTATCAAGTCCTTTTGCGTCTCACGAGTGCCAAGTTTTCCTGCTCCAGGTCTTCGGGTTTTGTGCCTACAAGTCCTATTTTTCAAAGTGTCTAGATATTCTTTGAGTCCGAGATGTTTGGGAACTTGTGTGGAGGTTTGGAGTGCTGTCCGAGACGAATTGCCTTGTCCCAGACTATCTAAGTGGGCTATCCAGATAGTCTGGATAAAGTGATTTCCTCTCGGTCTTGGAGCGTTGATTATTTCTTGTGAATTGCCTTGTCCTAGATTGTTTGGGTGGCCTAACCAGATAGTCTAGATAAAATGAGCACTACCACAGAACAGGCATTTAGTACCGGTTTGTAAGGGCCTTCAGTACCGGTTTGTGAATCGGTACTCCTAAATGGGTCTGATGCCCCTCAGGCATCAGTACCGGTTAGGCACGTCCAGCTGCGCCGCAGTGCGCACGTGGCGCGTCGCCCGTCCCCCCAACACTTACCGGTTGGTGTCTCCAACAGGTACAGGTAAGCCCACACGTGGCGCCTCCCCCACCCCCCAACTAGTACCGGTAGGTGTCTCCAACCGGTACTGGTAGGGGGTGGGGGCAGGCGCCACGACTGCTTTCCAGTATACGTAATTAATACTTGTACAATGCCCGTGATTTGCCGTGGACCTTTAAAGAGAAAGGAATATATAAATAAAAAAGAAACATGACGGCGCGCGTGTTTTTCACCGAACCACAGCGAATCACACCCCTATCAGATTTCTAGTCTGCAAGCCGATCAACTCGAGTTCGATCCGATTCGAGTGTCGGGCGCGGCGAGGAGCGACACGCAGAGATCACCCAGGTTCGGACCCCCTCGCGGGTAACAGTCCTACTCCTGCCGAGCCTTAGCTCTTTTCGTGTTGTGGTTATATGGGAATGTTTACAGAATGCTTTCTTTTTCTCTCCTTTCTCTCTCCTCCCCTTTTATACAAGCTGCAAGTTGGCGGAGAGAGCAAAGGGGGTGGTAACACAGTACACTAAGTACACTGATGAGACTTGACAGACAAGACCGGAGAGACGAAAACGTGCTGCTTCTGCCGAGCGGCGCCGCCCACGCGTGCTTCGCAAGTGGCCTCTGACCCGTGTGAACACGTCGGTGAAAGAACAGACGGGGCCCACCTTGCACCGTCTGACGCGGGCGGCCAGCCTGATGACGGCAAACTCTCTCTGCCGGTCAATTCCGCAGAGCCACAGTGACAGTCGATCAGACCCGCAGAGGTCACAGTGGCGGTAATCATTTCTTCCTCGGTCCATCCGCGCGTGATGTCGAATTTAATGCGCCTGTCCTTCGCGGCGGGGCTTCACGCAAAAGACTCCCGTCGGGACGCTTCCTGCTGCGCGGGCCCCACCTGACAGTGAGGGGGTCTCTCGCGCTCGCCCCGCGCACTGGGGCCTGGTCGCCTGCCTGACGCGCGGGGCCCTCGCTTGGCGCGCCGAGGAGCTCGCCCACACGCTGGGGCCTGATCGCTCGCCTGACGCGTGGGGCCCTCGCCTGACGCGCTGAGGAGCTCGCCCACGCGCTAGGGCCTGATCGCCCATCTAGCGCGTGGGGCCCTCGTCTAGCGTGCTGAGGAGCTTGCCTACACGCTGGGGCCTGATCGTCCACCTGACGCGTGGGGCCCTCGCCTGGCACGCTGAGGAGCTCGCTCACACGCTGGGGCCTGATCGCCCATCTGACATGTGGGGTCCTCGCCTGGTCTTCTTTAGGACTCTTCATACCCCGGTATTTACTGTACCGACAAAACATATGAACATAAATTAGTACAATGTCCATGTCTTGCAACGAAACATAAAAGGGAAGAAAACAAAAATATAATGGAACGACTTACTCGGTCCATCAATCGAGTAGGAGGTATGGTAATAACGTTGATTACTCGATGCATCATTGTCTTTAATAGTCTTGGTAACCGAAGACCAGAAGAGGAGGATTAGTGTCAACAATGTCTTTTCAGATATCCCTCCAATCATTGATTATACATTAGAAGATAGAACAAAGCAACCAGGAGTCCAAAATGTTGGTTTGATTAATAATAAGCATTACTTAAATTGGACTCACGTGACTCCAAGCAACAGTAAAAAGTGAGCCTTTGTCCTGCACTTCAAATATTTCTTCTTCATTTGTAGTCTGACACTGGAAAACAAGCAAAACCATGTAATCTTAAAATGGTACATTTTGTTGCTGTATTGCCACATGTAAACTTGCAATAAGGAAATGCATAAAATGTGAAGGCATAAACTCCTAGCCAATTATTATGATGGATGCATCATTTGTGTATCACGTAAAATGTACAATCATGAACATCGGTCAAAGTGTTTGCAGTGTTTTGTCAAGCCAATCATTTATTTCAGTCACTGAATTACTGGTATGCAACATATCCTGTATAAAGTTATCATGACAATTGGATTTCGATTCAAAAAAATCTCTACCAAGTAAATGATTTATTTAGAGAAGGGCTCTGTTTGTAATTGCCAAAAAAATACAGAACAAAATAAAAGCAAGAACAAACAACTTACAGAATCTGATGTCGATTTCTGCTTAGGAATAATTAGTGTTGTTACATAAAAAGTTTTTTTCTACATACAAAATATAACAAGTTAGTGATATAGACATATATAATGTTGCTTTCATTTCCTTTACGGGGAAGGCACGCACCAAGTTACCAGCAAGAATCCCACATGTTTGCAAATTATTTGAAGTGTTGACCTCATCAACTCAACTCTTAGAAAGCACTCCATTAATGTCACTGGCTGACAAGAAGGTTAAATAAAACTATCATCAAAATCAAAATAAGTCAACATACATCAGCTATGAAAAAAATGTGAATATAGGATCCAACTCATATCTTCAACATAATACAGTGTATTTGGAACAATATGATGGAAACATAAAGAAACTGTGTTTTAAAATTACCACATGCAAATTTTGATATCGTCCCGTGTTAGAAGTTGCAAAATCGGACGCCTAATTTTAATTTTAACCTTTGTTTGCGTGATTGATTAGGCCGGTTTTTACCCAAGCTACGGATGAATCCCTATGAGCTAGATGTGGAAGCGTTGGCACAATTACAGAGAATAGGTAGCTGGATGGCTCACACAAGCAATGCACAATATGAAGTACTAGAGTATGCAAGAGACAGAAGGGCGCAAACCGGGTTTTTTTTACCGAAGTTAGGTGCACAACACATGCGCACCTACTCTCCGTTGAGGAAGTTCACCACACAGGCGAACCGGGACTCACGCCCCTATTCTTCAATCCACTCGATGGTATATTTTCACCAACGCATGGTAGACGAGCTCCAAACCTTCACACGTAGACGAGTTCTTCCACATGCGGAAGCTCCTCACACCCACGACGCCGACACACAGCCCCGACCCTCGACACACAGAGGGTTTCAATCGATGTAGTCATACGGTTGATGAAGCTCGTGGCATGGCGACGATCTCCCCGGCGGTAAAGTCCCAAGAGCATAAGACCGAAGACCGTCGGTCACCAGCACCTCTTCTCTCCCACCATGGAGCTAGGCCAAGACCTCCATGGGAGAAGGGGGAAGACTTATGGATGGATGAGAGGAGGTAAGGGGCATCTTCTTCTTCTTCTTCCTCTTCCTCTCTCCTTCTCCCTCCCTTTCTCCCTCCATCTCTCAAGCACATGGAACCCTAGATGAAGGTGGGAACCATGGGAGGAGCTCTCTCACAAGGGCTAGGGCTTGCAGGGGTGGCAACAAAATGAGGCTCTCACCCTTTCCCCTGTGTTGGTGGCTCCTATTTATAGGTACAAAGCGAAAACCCTAAAAATGGACGGCCCAAATTGAATTTCCCATGATTCAGTTTAATTCGTTGAACCCAGTTCGATGGTCGTTGGACCCAGTCCGATGAAGTGTTTCATTTGGGAGTGGCCTAGTCGGACCTAGTTCGACGGTGGTCGGACCCAGTCTGACAGAAGGGTTTCGATAGGAGTCGATGGCCTGGTCGGACCCGATCCGACAGTGGTCGGATCTAGTTCGACGAAAGGGTTGCATTTTGGGGACTTAACTGCTGACACGCTAATCCGTCCGACGGGGCTAGTTTTTGCAGCCCACTTTGTTTTGGCTATCCCTTTCTCCCTTGATGTCTCACCTAGGGTTTTGTGCCTTGTTTGTCGACTTGTGAACTCGGCAAGAACATTTGGACTCTTAGGCGGGAAATTTCGCGCCCATAGGAAATATCTAGCTTTGAGACTTAGCGGCTACGAAACTTCAGACAGCTGGTTACCCCCTGGAGTCCCCTGGACCTATCCCGACCTCCCTCGAAGACGAATGAGGATAAGAGACCAGATATGCGCTTTGTGGGACCCTACAGCCAGAGATACGACGATCGCTTGGCATGTTGGCCCTATGCTAGACGCACACAAGAAATCAAAAGAACTAGAAAACAAAAGTCCTTAATCTTGGCGTGATCCAGCCCTACAGCACAGTTGCCATCAATTACCAAAATCACTCAGCCCATGGGATGCTTGATCTTACACGCATGCTCTGCCACGGACCATAAATGGATGAAAGGAAAACGTAAAAACTAAGATATCCTGATTGATAGCACACAAAATGTTTTCCAAGGTGATGAGACGAATAAAGTTAACAATACATATATTCCTTTTTTCTGTAATTGCACCACATAATATATCCTAAATTCTTGAAAACTACAATCAACATCAATTATCCTTTGTGAGCTTTCATTGCAGTTTAGTATTATAAACCTCTTCTTAAAAAACTTGATGCAAAAAAATAAATATAAACCTGGGCACCAAAATAAGCAAGTTCAGCAGCCTCTTCAAATGTTAAGGATGGGACGGTCCTTGCATTTGGATAGATATTTGGGTCACAAGTCAGCACACCATCAACATCCTTCGATACCTACCACACATGCAACGGTATGCTTTCAGAACAGAAAAATAGCTTGTAAATGGAAACAAATAAACCGATTAGCATGATAATTAAATAAAATGGAATAAACTGATTAACATGATAAACTGTTTAGACGTTTGGGAGAAGGAAGCACAGATTAGAACACAACAAGAAGTGAACTACAATTAAAAACAAATGAATGCCCACTGTCAAGCTTGCAAGACAATCTTCCATAGTAGATAAACCATTATATACTATTGCAAATTAAAGCAGATTAATGTACTTATAACATGTGAAGCATACTGGTTCACTGAAAAAACCAAGAACATATCAAGAATTACTTGACGCGCTTTGATGCCATGTATCAAGATTTTGATTTGATTCATGTAGTTTGAATGCTTCACTCTTCAATGATAATTGAGACAGGAATCAGGACCACATTATAGATAATCTATGCTCCAAATAGTCAAGCCAGGCATTTTGGGAGCTTCCTCAGGAATGTATATTATCACACCATATATAGATGCATTTTTTGTCAGACATGTAGTCGAGGCCAGCCACTGTTACCTGCTGGGTAACAGAATTTTATGACATTCCAATTTCCCCATGGCCGACACATCATCCTCTTCTTTATTTTATTCCAATACCACAGACCAAATCGGTGCAAAACCTAATTAACTATGCCTAATAATGCAGAGTATCACACAAATACTCCAGTGCTATCCGCACACATGTGATGGAATACTTCATGCACAGGAACAACTCAAGCATTATCACAAACATATGAAAAGAAAAGAAGCAAAGAAAATTAGCTCTTATACTACCCTAGCGAAAATGAGCATGGATCCAAATAAGTCAGACAAAACGAAAGGTCTATGAAGAATGATGGTGATTATCATTCTGAACTTATGCTACATTTATTGCCATATAACCATTGATAACTTAGAGGCCCATTTCATGTAAACATAATTAGCTGACTGAAACATTGTTTACATGGGGGAAATTAGGTGTCACGTCAAGCTCCAATGAAGTGCTATTTTCATCAAGAAGGAACAAGCATGAGCATGGTGACCATGTAGCACCAAGTGAATATTCGAGATGCAAGGAGAAAAAAACACAATGCTTTCATAAACTTACATGCAATGTAAGCATATGGCAATGGAATGATGTAAAAATGCAGTAGCTAATCAATCAGAAAGATGAACAATCTAGAATAAATCAAATTTAATTGAACAAAAAAATACAGTAGCAAACCAATCAGAATGTTGTGTGCACGGACTAATTCAGGGACGTGAGGGGGAGGACGGAGGCGGGCGCGAAGTCATGGCGGCGCGGGCGCGGTGGCGCAAGGTTGGGACTGGGACGGCGCGGGCGCGGCATAGGTTGGCGCCGTACAGAGGCGGTGGCCGCGACGTCGATGTGAGGATGGAGGCAGGCACGGAGTCACTGTTACCCCGGGATCAAATCGGCTCATATTACTATGTAGCGAGTACTGTCAAACTCATCTCCAGCATCAAGCTTTTTTTAATGCACTCAGAATGGAGTTAATGAGTTATGATGCCTGCTATTGTAGGACAATCAAAGTATAGCGAGTACTGTCAAACTCATCTCCAGCATCAAGCTTTTTTAATGCACTCAAAATGGAGTTAATGAGTTATGATGCCTGCTATTGTAGGACAATCAAAGTAAGAATTAAACTAACCAACTGCCAAGCAATCCTCGCGCAGCCACATTAAGAAATTGCAGTTAGGGAAATCCAATCAACCCTTCAATGAACTAAACGTGAAGTCTGGTATTTGAATCGGGGGAGGCAATTGATCAAGCACGTCGCGCTCGCGCCCGGCCGAGCAATGTTCGGGATCTCGCCGGAGCAAACTGAACAGCGTGATGAAAAGCGGCGCTTCGCAGACCTAGAGAAGAAGAAAAGTCCTAGGTCATTTCCATCGAAGATGAGAGGGAACAGAAGATGCGTGGGAGACGGCGGTGGAACGGAAGGGGTCATGTCGTACCACGAACAGGGCAGCGGGCGCGTGCGGGGTCAGAGATGTGGGCGCCGCAGCTTGCCAAGTGATGTGCGGTGGTGTGTTTTGCCCCGGGCGTTTCTCCAGTTCTCCATTGCTACACTAGGCCTTGTTTGGCCGGGGCGGCATGGGTGCGGCGGAGGACGACGGGGCGGAGGTTGGCGGAGGGGCGGCACGGGCGTGAAGGAGTTATGGGGGTGGCAGCAGGAGGGACAGCGGGGACGACGAGCAAGGTGGGCGATGAAGTAGGAGGAACGGCGGGGACGGCGGTTGCAGAGTAGGAGCGAAGGGATCGTGGATTCGTGGTCCTGGCGGCAGGTAGATCTAATGTACCAGATGTCACAACATGATATGGTTGTCCAGATTGCAAGTTGGCAGTAACACCACCACCACCATTGGACGCTTTAAAGTAGTAGAGATACATTATTATTGTAATTATATGTGTGTTTTCTAGTATATATTATTGTCATATGTAATCAATCGCACACAATTAACAACAAATAAATCAATGAAATTAATTAACAAATTTAATTGCAACTAACATTTCTCACAATTGCTAGCTAGCTAGGCAACAAATATATAATTACACATATGTGAACAATTCAAATAATAAGTAAATACACATGTTCGAACTATTTATCGGGATTTTTTACAATCATCACTCTTGGTTGTAGTAGATATCGATCCCGACACTTGACTAGTCCGTGTAGGAAGGCCAAACCTATTAACAGGGTCATGAAACTCGCCATGGGGATTCACGATCTCATTGAGAATAAAGCCGACGAGTTGTTCTTACACTGCTCTGACCCGCTCCGGCGAGAATTCTAAACCTCGTTCATCCATATGGCTACTAATGGCTCCTGTTTGGGTGTGCAAGAACTCACATACCTAGTAGCCACATAAAATTGTGCTGGGCTGCTGACGCAAGATCTGTGGATAAAAAATATAACGAGGTGAAATGGGTGCATGAAAACTTATAAGCTACCTAACTAAAAAGCTAACATTACCTTAGAGGCGCGTACAACACCAAATTTTTGTCTAAATTCCCCCTCTATCTTCTCACGGAACCTTTCAAATGCACTACACAAATGATTACGAATTTTTAATGATTAGAATTCATTTCAATTGAAAGGAAATAGAATTGGTGCAATATTGACCGGTTGAGCAAGTTAATTATGCTTTGGTACCGGCTAACTGGATGCCTTAACGAGTCGAAAATTGTGACCTGGCTACGATCTAGCTCGATAATCACAAGGATCTAGTGATAACTATACGTAAAAATATATATCAATGTATGCAAGTAATTAGTTGCAACATCGTGTTATGAAAAAGGATTAGAACGAGTCGGTGCGAAATCACGTACTCATAGTTCCATGGTAGATATATCTGTGAATGAAAATTTTGACCCATGAGAGCTTCATCAAGCGTGTCCTCTATGACTGTTGGCAAGTATGTGAGCATCATCTGGTTGACTTTTAAGGGTCAATGAATCCTCTATCAAATATTCTCTTCCTTCTAAATCTTTGTATCTCCATTATGCATAAGATGGATATGTAGTTAATTGTGCTAGCAAAATAGTATAGCACAAGGGATTTATGTGAAGAAGACACTTACAGAACCCAACAGTTCATCAGGCCCACGTCGAGGGCGTCGGTCTGGTAGAGTTCGTACATCACCTCTCGTTGATATAAAATGAACATTCCCCTTGGAAAAAATCTTCTTGCACGTACTTGACAGCGAACGACTCTAGACCATTGTTGTAAGCTTCCAAATACCAATTATGGAATTGCCGCATCTTTATTGGTAGCTGCACAAGGTCCTCCCGCTTAACCAAAGGCCCGCCCTTGGAGAATTTTCATGTTGTCTCTTCCGCATACTCAATATCCTTTATGCCCATTGCTTGCTCTGGGGCAAGTCTAGTTTCTTCGAAGAATTTTTCATCTCCTTGGCCTTCTGATCTCCTTGGCCTTCTGCTCAGCTGACTGCTCATCTTCCTTGTTCCTTTTCTTGGCCTTTGACAATGTCCGCTCGTTGTATCGGTTTTTCTTTTGAATCCTTTAGATTTTTAATTGTCGCCATGGATCTCTACCATTCGTCGGTAAAGGGCTGAATCATCTTAGGAGGTTTTTTTAAAAAAAAATGTGCAGCAACATGAGCTCTTACATCCACATCGAGCTCCTCTGCTGTCTTCTCGTAAGTCAACTTTGGAAGTGGTGCCAGCTTCTTAGGAATCGGATCCAGCTTCTTCAGAGCTGGTGGCCGAATAGTCTTGCTTGGTTTGGCTATCACCTTCTTGCGAGCTGCTGGCCGAGGAGGTGATGGACTTGGAGTTGCATCGGGTTGTTCTGCAGGAGATTTTGGGGGTAAACCGCTGATGTTTGCAGGTGTCTGTGGGGTTGGGCTTCTTCTGCCATGGTCCTAGAGGTCTCTCGGTAGAGAGGACACGTCCATGTTATATCCAAAGATGATGAACCTTTTGCGTGCATAGGACGAAACTGTGTAGCGCCACTCCTAGCTTCGCAGTCCCGTCACCTCTGGGAATGTCGAGAGAAGGTCCTCGAACCCTTGGCAGTCCTCCTTCACGAAGACCTTGGAGAAGCTGCCATGGCTCCACTGGGTGAGCCATGCCATCAGCCACCTTGATCGTGAGGTTCTGCGCTTCAATGTGTAGCTCACAAAGTGTCCACTGTCTGATGTCGTTGATAGAAAAGTGGACCAATTCCCCTTCGAGCCCACTAGAAGTGCAGCTGCTCCGTCGTGCAGAGGGGGGAGTCCTATAGGTATCAGTGTTCTCAGCAAATCAAATCCTCCATGAAACCACGCCTTTACCTCGTGTATGCCCAAGGTGCTCCGGGTTTTGTAGGGCCCTTGTTAGCTCATCGGTTTCCCTGTTTGGCACGAAGGTTCCTTGGGATGTCTCTTCAAATGATTCAACAAGCCATGTGGCCACTTCCCTTAGCTCGGGGCCAAACACCACCATCCTGTCATCATCAACGCGGCCACCGTGAGCATAGAACCAATCTCTTGCTCTTTTCGTCGGCCACTGCAATGGTATGGGTACGACATCCTTCGCCAATAGCTCCTATTCCCGCCTCTCCCATTTAGGTAAAGCACTACGGTAACCACCAGTGCCCTGGTGGTGGTGGTAAACCTTCTTGGCTGCATTCCTCCTGTTCTTCTCACTCATACTTTGACCTTCTTTAGATTTCTGGTATTCCACGAACGCATACCAGTGTTCTTCCAACTTTGGGTACTTGTTGAATTCTGGCGTCTCTTCCTTTTGGACATACTCCTGGTTCAATTTCTTTTTGAAAGTCTGAAATGCGATGGCCATCTTGTTGAATGCATAACGTTTGACCTCCTCTTCGGTCCCCTCAGGGATTGTGAATTGCTCCTTTATATCAGCCTAGAGCAAGTTGTTCGTGTAAGTAGGGACCTGCTCCCACTTCACTATACTAATGGGCACGTGGTCCCTAACATGGATGCTGCGTGCCGAATTGAACAGCGCAATTGCAACGGTCGGTGCAATAGATGCACCATCCCCGCCGACTTTGGTGACCATGTGGCTTGCACTTGACTTCTTTCGTAGACCTTGCAGACGCCATTGCCTGCTTGGTTGACCAGTCTGAAAGTATGGTATAAGCATGAAATGTTTAGAATATTGTCTATGCATGATACTGAAACCGATGACATATGCATCCTTAATATTTACCTCGGTGGATTGACAGTCATCGTTGGGCTCTGCGGCCTCGTCTCGCTCTGTAGCCTCGATGGCTTCATCCAAGAGGGGCTCACGCTCCCCCGAATAATACGAATCATATCCCGCAATAAAAGATCGCAAGACCTTATTGGCATCATAACTATCGCTATCCATCGTTGTTTCTAACTCTAAAAGAAGGCATTAAAAATAATGAAGAACGAACGGAGGTAAAAATTCCACATTGTGGTTGTTATTTGCTAGTGTTGCATCGTCATGCTAATGTAGAAAAATAGATTCACACAACAAAATATCATGATTCACACAACAATTCGAATAAAAAATTCAACTAGTTGCTAATGTAGAAAAATAAATAAGTTATAAGTCAATTTTACATACCTCAATTATCGTGAAAGTCCAAAAAACCTCCCTAAACTATGATTTGGTATGTTTTACATACCTGAACTTTCAATAAAGGCTCAAAAATCATCACAACTCTATTTTGTTCGGAGGTTTTGCAGGCGTGGCGCCATGTAGTAGTGGTTTTGCTGACTTGGTTGACACGTGGCGCATTTTTCGGACTTTCGCGATAGTGGAGATAGCTAAAATGGACAAAATAGTCTTAACTAAACAATTAATATCATGATTCACACAACAAAATAGTTCCACACAACAAAATATCGTGATTCACACAACAATTCGACTAGTTTCTAAAATATATTCAATGATGATTCACTCATCGGTAGCTGATTAGTAACAGTTAAGACATCAGTAACTAGCAGATCAGTAACGGTACTAAGACATCAGTAACTAGCAGATCAATAAAATATATTCAATCTTTTACAATAAAACAACAGTAAAGAGCAAGTTATAGCAACTTGAGAAAGTCGGGGGGTCGCCACCGAGGAGGAGGAGCTCAGGGACGTCGCCAATGCGCGGGGGTTCACCGCCGAGGAGGAGGTGCTATCGCCGAGGAAGAGGAGCTCAGAGACGTCGCCGGCGCACAGGTGGTCGTCGTCAAGGAGGAGGAGCTCGCGGACGGCGCTAGGGTTGGAGCAAAGTTAGGTGCAGAGTGAGATTTGAGGGTGAGAGGGGCGGCCTCGCGTGCTTCTCAATATAAGTGGGAGGGCTTCAATACCGGTTGGAAACATAAACCAGGATTATTTCTCGAAACAGTACCAATTCATGTTACCGACTGGGACTAATACCTCACGCGCGCCAAAAATTTTGGGAAAACTGTAAGTTGCACGACAAAAAATTGCTTGAAGGGGGCGCAGCCGGGACCCGAACCGGTAGCCTGCAGGTGAGCGCCCAACGCGCCTCGCACTGCTAGCCAGTGTGACAGATAGTTCGTTGTCTACACATTTCGGCCGACATTGTTTTTGACACATAGGCGGAAATTGTTTCAAACTCCCTATGCGGGTTGACAAAGATGGATGCATCGTCAGCGAAGAGTGAGACATGGAGGCTAGGTTGAATGCCCTAGATGGGTGAGAGGGCTCCCTCCTCGGTGGCATGTTGCATTAGCATGATGAGGTGTTTAATGGAAAGGTTGAAGAGAAGGGGTGATAAGGAGTCATCCTAGCGAAGGCCCCTCTTGTGGTAGATGGTGAAAGTGGGTTGCTCATTGAGGAGGACCGTAGAAGGATCTAGGCTCTCCACCGTGATTCAAAGCCTTGGGTCTTGATGTTGTCCAAGAGGGAGGACTAGGAAACAAAGTCGAAAGTCATGTCTAGTTCTAGCTTGAAAAGTAAGGCTGGCGTTTGCGCTCTATGGAGGGATTTAGCTCTACCTTGAACAAAATGGAAGTTATCCTGGATGTGGAGCTTTTCATGTAGACACTCTGGCACGGAGATATGAGGTCATCCATAAAGGGGGCAAGAGGAGATGAGATGATTTTAGTGAAGAGCTTCCCCAAGCTGTGGATCAGACTGATTGGGCGGAAATCGGAGGAAGCGATGGGATTATCTTTCTTGGGTAGGAGGATGATTTGTGACCAATTTTAAAGTTTCGAAGCTATTGGCGTCCACTTAACTCCGATATTATACGCCAACATACGCCGGAACTCCGGTAATTTGGGGGGGGGGGAATCAATGTTTATGCTTTCATTTTATTTAAACTAATAAATTTCCCCAAGATTTGGTGAGTATTTGTACACAGGAATAAATTGGAGACAAAATAGAGCTGAACCGGGCTTAGAACCGGTCGGCCGACCTAGACTTTTTGCCCAATTGGTTCCATTTTCTCCCAAGTGATCAAGAAGCAAAAAATGAAAAGATGTACGCCATCCACCCGAGTCGGTTTGATCCAAGGGCAGCACTTCCTTCGCAATTGGATGGCTTGGCTCTTAACGAACCCCTTGTACCGGCCTTAACTATCAAAACCGACGCAAGGGGAAGGTCTACACCGCACAAGAAGCATCCCAGGTGAAGGAGACGGCCGGGATAAACCGAAGCCCGGTCGGCTGACCGGGCTAGGTCAACCGACCCCCTCGAGATCCCCTTTGGATTCTTTTTCGGATGGTGGCTTGCTTACATGTGTCCAATGGCGTGGAGCTCACTCATTGGCTGCGGAAGGCTATAAAAGGACCCCCTCACCTCACTTGAGCACACACCACACACATTCCCTCTCATTTGGGGTCACTCTTTACTTGTTAGAGTAAATTTGGAGTTAGAATTGAGTCGAGCTGATCCTCGGAGTTCCAGAATCGTCTTCAGGAATTCGGGTAATAGCTCTTGTATCATTTCCCTTCTATAAGACTTTGATTTTATTATATAAGTGTCTTTCATTATCTGTGCTGAGCATATTTACACTATGTGGGAAGTGTAAATTATTAGAGCGGTTGATTAAGTTCATCTGGTTATGAGTCTGGGTTCATTCTCATATGCTTAGAATAGCCTAAGTATTGAACTTGGATCGCCTCCTTAGGCTTCGGGGAGGATCGGATTTAATAGCAGATGTGGTGTCTGAAATTGTCTCTGACTTGGTTTACACCCAATCCAACGTACTTTGTGGTAGGTGGTAGGGTGATAGCCCTATCCATCCGAGATTTATCTCACACGTAATCCGCTGCATTAGGATTTGGACTAGTAGGGCCTAATCGGGGGGTGGTCATAACCATTCGTTGTTCTTAACAGATAGCGGGTGTTAGTGAATCGGCCGAGCTCCAACGAAGTTCTTAAAACAAACCTCTAAACTCATATCTGCTAGCTCACATGATATTTGATTGCACTATTAAGAAACTTTATACTCTTCTCGTTGTCCTCCCAACTATCTGCCTAACTTATCTTTTATACTACTTTGTTTGTGTGTGTCACTGGTCTTATTATTATCTTATAGTATTATTATCCTTACCCCTGTTAACTAGCTGGCTGGTATATTAAATAAAATCGATATTAGAATTATCCTTCTCCCTCGTTCCCTATGGATTCGATACTCTGGAATACTCCTGGGTGAAAACTAGCTACAAGCGATATCTGTCCGCTTGTGGATTATTTCTAATAGCCTAAGAATCGCCAACAGAATCCAAGGCCATCCAGATTGAATAGGCACTACCAAGCGACAATCATGTCGGCTGAGATGAAGTCCCAGCGGGTCTTGTTGAAGTCGCAAGTGAAACCGTCGGGACCCGGAACTTTGTTGTTTGGTAGGCTGAAAATGATCTTCTTGAGCTCGTCCACAGTGAGAGCGTCCTCAAGAGAGGATAGGTTGGCAGACAGCAAAATGAGGAAGTCCCAGTTGAACGATCGGGTTGGGCGGTTTGTCGAGGCTGAATCACCGAAGATGGAGTTAAACTGATTGTAGAGGACTTCAGCCTTCTCTTGGAATTTCGAGTACGTGCCTAAGGGGGTTTGCAGAGCGTGGATGAAATTCCTTCTCTGGTAGCCATTTGCCCAAGGATTAAAGTACTTTGTGTTGGTGTCCCTGAGTTTGACCCAGTTAAGGCGCGAGCGCTGCTTCCATTTCATATTTTCGATAACGCTGAGCACTAAGACCCTGAACTTAAGGAGAATGTGCATAGAGAGATCTTCCGCGGAGAGGGGGCGTGACTTCATGGCCAAGTCAAACAATGTGACAACCTCAGTGGAGACGGCGAGCTGCAGTCTGGTGTTGCTAATGATGGTGCGGCTCCAGGCTGAGGGAGCCGAGGCTGTGTGAGAGAGCTTAAGTTTGAAGCGTTTGAGCATGTGGGAAGGCATTCTTAGCGAAACTTCGGACCAAGCTTGTTGGACCACTTCCTAGAAAATCTGGCATCTTTGTCCAGAAGTGCTCGAAGCAGAAAAGTTTGGGCGGTTGGGGAAGGTATTTCATAGTTAGGAGGAGCAGGTAGTGATGCAAGACCGAGGAGGAGAGAGGAATAAGGGAGGAAGATGGAAAAAAGGAGTTCCCATGCCGTGTTGGAGAAGGCCCGGTCGAGCTTGACAAGAGTCGGGTCAGCTTGGTTGTTGCTCCTTGTAAAGAGACGCTTCTAGAGGTGGATCTCCTTTAAAAGGCAGTTGTCGAACGTTGCACGGAAGCGGCTCATGAGGCAATGGTTGAGTTTGAGGTTGTTCTTATTGGAAGCCTTGTTGATCAGGTTGAAATCCCCTAGCACCAACCAAGGGCTATCGGAGCTATTTGCGATGGCGGTGGCCTGGAGGACGGCCTCCCTTTTGGGCTCCGCGGTGGGACCATAGACGTTGGTGATGGTCCAACTGTCTTGCCCATGAACGGGGGTTACTCGAGCGATGATGGAGTGGTAGAGGATAAGCGCCTATGACGGATGCACAAGAAAGTCATCCTAGAAAAGGTGTTGTTCGGGGTGTCTCCTATCTCCCCTTCTTAAGAACCTGAGTTGACTTGAGATCGATATCTCAACCGTTGACAACTACGGTAACCACCAGTGCCCAAGTGGTGGTGGTAAACCTTCTTGGCTGCATTCCTCTTGTTCATCTCACTCATACTTTGACCTTCTTTAGATTTCTTGTATTGCACGAACGCATACCACTGTTCTTCCAACTTTGGGTACTTGTTGAATTCTAGCGTCTCTTCCTTTTGGACATACTCCTGGTTCAATTTCATTTTGAAAGTCTAAAATGCGATGGCCATCTTATTGAATGCATAACGTTTGACCTTCTCTTCGGTCCTCATAGGGATTGTGAATTGCTCCTTTATATCAGCCTAGAGCAAGTTCTTTGTGTAAGTAGGGACCTGCTCCCACTTCACTATACTAATGGGCACGTGGTCCCTAACATGGATGCCGCATGCCGAATTGAACAGCACAATTGCAACAGTCTGTGCAATAGGTGCACCATCCCCGCAGAATTTGGTGACCACGTGCCTTGCGCTTGACTTCTTTCTTGGACCTTGCAGACGTCATTGCCTGCTCGGTTGACTAGTCTGAAAGTATAGTATAAGCATGAAATGTTCAGAATATCGTCTATGCATGATACTGGAACCGATGACATATGCATCCTTAATATTTACCTCAGTGGATTGAGAGGCCTCGTTGGGCTCTGCGGCCTCGTCTAGCTCTGCAGCCTCGACGGCTACATCCAAGAGGGTCAACGCTTCCCCGAATAATACGAATCACATCCCGCAATAAAAGATCGCAAGACCACATCGGCATCATAACCATCGCTATCCATCGTTGTTTCTAACTCTAGAAGAAGGCATTAAAAATAATGAAGAATGAATGGAGGTAAAAATTCGACATTGTGGTTGTTATTTGCTAGTGTTGCATCGTCATGCTAATGTGGAAAAATAGATTCACACAACAAAATATCATGATTCACACAACAATTCGACAAGTTTCTCTTGTAAAAAATTCAACAAGTTGCTAATGTAGAAAAATAAATAAGTTATAAGTCAATTTTATATACCTCAATTATAGTGAAAGTCCAAAAACCCCCCTAAACTATGATTTGGTATGTTTTACATACCTGAACTTTTAATATCGGCTCAAAAATCATCACAGCCGTGTTTTGTTCGGTGGTTTTGCTAATGTGGCGCCATGCAGTAGCGGTTTTGCTGACTTAGTTGACATGTGGCGCCGTTTTCGGACTTTCGCGATAGTTGAGATAGCTAAAATGGACAAAATAATCTTAACTATACAATTAATATCATGATTCACACAACAAAATAGTTTCGCACAACAAAATATCATGATTCACACAACAATTTGATTAGTTTCTAAAATATATTCATTCATGATTCACTCATCGGTAGCAGATCAGTAACGGTAGCAGATCACTAAAATATATTCAATCTTTTACAATAAAACAACAGTAACGAGCAAGTTATAGCAACTTGAGAATATCGGGGGGTCGCCACCGAGGAGGAGCTCAGGGACGTCGCAGATGGGCGGGGGTTCACCGCCGAGGAGGAGCTATCGCTGTGGAAGAGGAGCTCGGGGACGTCGCCGGCGCGCAGGTGGTCGTCGTCAAGGAGGAGGAGCTCGCGGACGGCGTTAGGGTTGGAGCAAAGGTGCAGAGTGAGATTTGAGAGTGAGAGGGCGGCCTCGCGTGCTTCTCAATATAAGTGGGAGGGCTTCAATACTAGTGGGTAACATAAACCAGGATTATTTCTCGAAACATTACCGATTCATGTTACCAACTGGGACTAATACCCCATGCGCGCCAAAAATTTGGGGAAAACTGTAAGTTGCGCTCAAAATATTTGCATGAAGGGGGCGCAGCCGGGACCCCAACGGGCCCCGCACTGCTAGCCAGTGTGACCGGAAGTTCATTGTCTACACATTTCGGCCGACATTGTTTTTGACACATTGGCGGAAATTGTTTCCAACTCCCTATGTGGGTTGACAAAGATGGATGCATCGTCAGCGAAGAGTGAGACATGGAGGCTAGGTTGAATGCCCTAGATGGGTGAGAGGGCTCCCTCCTCGGTGGCATGTTGCATTAGCATGATGAGGTGTTTAATGGAAAGGTTGAAGAGAAGGGGTGATAAGGAGTCATCCTAGCGAAGGCCCCTCTTGTGGTAGATGGTGAAAGTGGGTTGCTCGTTGAGGAGGACCGTAGAGGAGGAGGAGGCCAATGATAGAGAGATCCAGGCTCTCCACCGTGATCCAAAGCCTTGGGTCTTGAGGTTGTCCTGGAGGTAGGTCCAGGAGACAGAGTCAAAAGTCTTGTCTAGATCTAGCTTGAAAAGTAAGGCTAGCATTTGCGCTCTATGGAGGGATTTGGCTCTACCCTGAACAAAACGGAAGTTATCTTGGATGTGGAGCTTTTTCTTGAAGACACTCTAGCAAGGAGATATAAGGTCATCCATAAAGGGGGCAAGACGATGATGGGCGCAGACGCATGGTCCCGATCTTCTGGTGAGAATTGACAAGGATAAATCGGTAGGTGTCACGGAGACCAAAACGATTCGGCTTCCTACCCAGCAAAGGAACTGGAAATCCCGGCGATCGCTAAACCACCACGACGATTGTTATCGACCGAACCAAAGGCACGATCGACCTGTCCACGAAGGACGTTTCCTGTAGGCAACCAAGAACGAGCAAGAACACAAGATAAGAAATCTCAATTGCGAATATATATTAAGGATAATGGGGTTCAGAAACTTGGTCCTGGTGGTCTAGCCGACACAAGAAGAACAAGGCGAAATCTCACACGATACTGACGAAATCAACTAAACAAAACCCAACTAAGACGAAGCACGGCGTGGGACTTATATAGGGCAGCGGCCAGAGGAGGGGTGCCCAAACAGGTGCCCACACGTGCTCCACCCTAACTGTAGGGGTACACGGGCTTTGGGCCCAAAAATACGGCGACGCAGCGCCGGAGAGTTTCTGTCCGTCAACTTGTTTTCGCGATTCCCGTTGACTTGGATGGAATCTTGAGGCGTGGTTGGATCCATTGGAAAGCTTATCTCGTAAGATTTCCGTAGAGTCCTTATTTGCCTCATTTGGATGTTGTATGTGATCTGGGCGTCCTTTTGAAGATGTACTGGTCCTGGAAGTCCGAACCAGACTCGGCAGTGAGTTTGACGTCCTCTCGTCTTGGGCAACCGCGTCATTGATGTCCTCATCAAGATGAGATGATTTTAGTGAAGAGCTTCCCCAAGCTGTGGATGAGACTGATTGGGCGGAAATCGGAGGAAGCGATGGGGTTATCTTTCTTGGGTAGGAGGATGATCTGTGAGCTATTCAGAGTTTTGAAGCTGTTGGCGTCCACTAAACTCTGATATTATACGCCAACATACGCCAGAACTCCGGTAATTTGGGGGAAAATCAACATTAATGCTTTCATTTTATTTAAACTAATAAATTTCCACAAGATTTTGTGAGTATTTGTCCACATGAATAAATTGGAGAGAAAACAGAGCTGAACCGGGCTCAGAAGCCGGTCGGCCGACCTAGACTTTTCGCCTGATCGGTTCCGTTTTCTCCCAGGTGATCAAGAAGCAAAAAATGAAGAGATCTACGCCATTCACTCGAGTCGGTTTGATCCAAGGGCAGCACTTCCTTCACAATTGGATGGCTTGGCTCTTAAGGAACCCCCTTCTACCGGCTTGACTGTCAAAACCGACGCAAGGGGAAGATCTACACCGCACAAAAGCATCCCAGGCAAAGGAGACGGCCAGGATAAACCGAAGCCCGGTCGGCCGACCGGGCTAGGTCAGCCGACCCCCTCGAGATCCCCCTTGGATTCTCCTTCAGATGGTGGCTTGCTTACACGTGTCCCATGGCGTGGTGCTCACTAATTGGCTACGGAAGGCTATAAAAGGACCCCCTCACCTCAGTTGAGCACACACCACACACATTCCCTCTCATTTGGAGTCACTCTTTACTTGTTAGGGTAGTTAGTTTGGGAGTTAGAGTTGAGTCAAGCTGATCCTCGGAGTTCCGGAATCATCTTCAGGAATTCAGGTAATAGCTCTCGTATCATTTCCCTTCTGTAAGATTTTGCTTTTATTATATAAGTGTCTTTCATTATCTGTGATAAGCATATTTACACTAAGTGGGAAGTGTGAATTATTAGAGCGGTTGATTAAGTTCATCTGGTTCTGAGTCTGGGTTCATTCTCATATGCTTAGAATAGCCTAAGTATTGAACTTGGATCGCCTCCTTAGGCTCTGGGGAGGATCGGATTTAATAGCAGACGTGGTGTCTGAGATTATCTCTGAGTTGGTTTACACCCAATCCAACGTACTTTGTGGTAGGTAGTGATAGCCCTATCCATCCGAGATTTATCTCACACATAATCCGCTGCATTAGGATTTGGACCAGTAGGGCCCAATCAGACGTGGTTATAACCATCCGGTGTTCTTAAGTGATAGCAGGCGGTAGTGAATCTGTCGAGCTCCAACGAATTTCTTAAAACAAACCTCCAAACTCATATATGCTAGCTCACCTGATATTTGATTGCACTATTAAGAAACTTTATACTCTTCTTGTTGTCCTCCCAACTATCTGCCTAACTTATCTTTTATACTACTTTGTTTGTGTGTGTCACCGGTATTATTATCTTATAATATTATTATCCTTACCTCTGTTAACTAGCTGGCTGGTATATTAAATAATATCGATATTAGAATTATCCTTCTCCCTCGTTCCCTGTGGATTCGATACTCTGGAATACTCCCGCGTGAAAACTACAAGCGATATTCGTCCGCTTGCGGATTATTTCAAATAGCCTAAGAATCGCCAATAGAAGCCAAGGCCATCCAGATTGAATAGGCACTACAAAGCGACAATCATGTCGGTTGAGATGAAGTCCCAGCGGGTCTTGTTGAAGTCGCAAGTGAACCGTCGGGACCCGAAACTTTGTTGTTTGGTAGGCTGAAAACGATCTGCTTGAGCTCGTCCACAGTGAGAGCGTCCTCAAGCGAGGATAGGTTGGCAAACGGCAAACTGAGGAAGTCCCAGTTGAACGATCGGGTTGGGCGGTTTGTCGAGGCTGAATCACCGAAGATGGAGTTAAATTGATTGTAGAGGACTTCAGCCTTCTCTTGGAATTTCGAGTATGTGCCTAAGGGGGTTTGCAGAGCGTGGATGAAGTTCCTCCTCTGGTGGCCATTTGCCCAAGGATTAAAGTACTTTCTGTTGGTCTCCCTGAGTTTGACCCAGTTAGGGCGCGAGTGCTGCATCCATTTCCTATTTTCGATAACGCTGAGCCCTAAGACCCTGAAGTTAAGGAGCATGTGCATAGAGAGATCTTCCGTGGAGAGGAGGCGCGAATTCATGGCCAAGTCAAAAATGTGATGACCTCAGTGGAGACGGCGAGCTGCAGTCTGGTGTTGCTAATGATGGTGCGGCTCCAGGCTGAGGGAGCCGAGGCTGTGTGAGAGAGCTTAAGTTTGAAGCGTTTGAGCATGTGGGAAGGCATTCCTAGCGAAACTTCGCACCAAGCTTGTTGGACCACTTCCAGAAAATCTGTCATCTTTGTCCAGAAGTGCTCGAACAAGAAAAGTTTGGGCGGTTGGGGAAGGTATTTCATAGTTAGAGGAGCGAGTAGTGATCCGAAACCGAGGAGGAGAGCGGAATAAGGGAGGAAGATGGAAAAAGGAGTTCCCAGGTCGTGTTGGAGAAGGACCGATCAAACTTGACAAGGGTCGGGTCGGCTTGGTCGTTGCTCCATGTAAAGCGACGCTTCCAGAGGTGGATCTCCTTTAAAAGGCAGTTGCTGACCATTGCACGGAAGCGGCTCATGAGGCAATGGTGGAGTTTGAGGTTGTTCTTATTGGAAGCCTTGTAGATCATGTTGAAATCCCCTAGCACCATCCAAGGGCGATCGGAGCTGTTTGCGATGACGTTGAGCTCCTGGAGGGCGTCCTCTCTGTTGGGCTCCGCAGTGGGACCATAGATGTTGGTGATGGTCCAACTGTCTTGCCCATGAACGGGGGCTACTCAAGCGAAGATGGAGTGCTAGAGGATAAGCGCATCTGATGGATGCACAAGAAAGTCATCCTAGAATAGGAGAAGGCCTCCTCTAGTACCTAAGGTAGAGAGATGCAAATGGCCCCTAAGCTGTGACTATAGATCTCCATGAGCAGCTAAGGAGGAGGATTGGAGAGCATGGATTCTTGCGGAGCAAGGATAGTGGGGTCGTGTGATCAGACGAGAGACGCAGGGACATAGCGCTTGGCTGTGAAGTTCAAACTGTGCACATTCCAGCTCATGATCTTCATGGTTGAAAGGGGCCCATTGGAGGACGAGTGGAGGGGCAGCTAGAGAGCATGAGGGCTCTTCTCTAGAACGACTGGCCCCAACGCGGCTTGGTCAACTGCTGGCCTGGAAAGGCTACACAGGTCGGCAACAACAAAGAGTGTATCCTCCTCAACGGGGGAGGAGAACAGCGACTGCAGCTGGGCAGCAAGGTCATCCACTGCCGGTAAACAGGGAATCCCCAACTTGTGGTCTAGGAGACCCTGGGCCTTGTGGATGGCCGGGACCGAGAAGGAACCAGCAGGTGCAAAGGTGGTTGAGAAAAGACGGGCCTCAACCTGGAAGACGGCTAGGGAGGGAGATGCTGGCAAAGGGCCTAAAGACGGCGACCACAGCGAACCGAGGACCGGCCCGAGATGAGCTAGTGAGGTCGACCCAATGGGGAGAGCTGGAGGGAAGGGGGCGCCGGCTGCTACTATGGGCCAAGGGATGACCTGAGCAGAGTGGGCGACGCAGCAAGGCCTGCTGCCGCACGGTCCCGAGGGCCGCGAAGCTGCCAGGTGCTAGGGCAAAACGAGGTGCGGAGAAGCCACTACTGGAAGGTGGGCGCGTTGATCGGGGTGGAGGGGAATTTGAATTCCCAGTCTCCACAGCTGTGACAGGCCCGCCTGGCATCCTGCCTGACACTGGCAAAGTTGTCGCAGGGGCGAGGCACACCAGGTTGCCGGAGGCTGGTGAGGGACAGCGGCGACCGATGGCGGAGGCAGCCCCAGCGATGGGCAGGCGGGGGTTGGTCTCACCGTAAATTAAGAGCAGCAGGCAGCACAAAGAGCGCCGATGCGGTGAGTAGTGAGGAGAGCGTCGATGAGCATGAGGCGAAGGACGGGAAACCTGCATAGACTCCTTGCCTAGCCTACGGAGGGGTAGTCCACTGCCGAGGTTGGTGAGGTCATCCTCGTCGTTGGAGTCATCCCGGTGAGCCCGCATGGGGCAAACCGCGAACGACCGCAGTGCGTAAGGTCAGGTGTGGTGAATGGCGGCGTTGAGTCTGTGAAACAGAGCTACCAAAGGTGGGAGTCCAGATGGGGACACCGCTGACGCGGACGGAGCAACTAGTTAAGTCCTCGAGGTTTTCCACATAGAGAAGAAGGCGGTACACGGAGGCACGCGGAGGTCGTAGGTGCGGCGCACCGGCGAGGAGGGTAGGGCTGCGGTCACCAGTGCGTTTAGATTTCATGAAGAGGGAAGGCTCCAAGAGCTCCAACTCAACCTCAAGGGGGATTGCGGCCGGATGGTGCGCCCAAATCCAAACCCAGAAGGCGGAGGTGTCAAGGCGGAGATGGATGGCGTCCTCTATGACGTCTAGGCGGCATGCACCGGCAAGGATGAGCTCGACAACCTCGTAAGGCCAGGCGTGGAACGGCAATCCTTCAATGAAGATGCGGCCGCGGTAGTGCACTGCTCTTGGCATCGCAGGCGGCATGAAGGTCACTGGAGATGGGTGACATAACGAAGTGGCACCCCTGCGAGCGGAAGGAGCTATGGGCGGCAAGTCGTGCCAGCTTCGGCAGGGTGAATCACGTGAGGAAGCGGAGGTGCGCAAGGTGGGTGACTCGGATGTCGTGGACGGGGATGTTGGTGAAGTTGCTAATCTCCCTCGCAATGAAGTCAGGGTCAGGATGTGGCCCTCCGGGGATGGTGATGAAGACGTGCGTTGGAACTCGTTGAAGTCGGTGCGCATGGTGGAGGTTATCTCCATGCACACACAGGCGGAATACAGGAGCGGCAGAGCTAACGCGGAGCGATGTGGGGCCATGGCGACGGGGAGAAGGGTGATGTGTTGGATGGAAGGGGAAAGGCGAGAAGCGGAAGACATAGAAAGTGGGCGGCGCGACGGTGGAAAAACTGCGTTGTATGGCCAGAGCGATGACACAGCCGACAGACGGGGTCGCGACAGGCGGCGGCGAGATGGCCCCTACCCAGACACAGTAGCAATGCCCTTTAAGGGTAGCGGGACTACCTCCTTCATGGAGCTTTAATTGGGGCTCCAATAAGGCATTATTCCGCCGTCTACGTGTCGGCGGACTACTCTCCAAAGCGGGGAAGGTGCAGTGACAACATAGCTCAACCTGGTCGGCGGGCAGGCCTACAGGGTTGAGTCAGTGTAGGACGATGGGCGTTTGGTAGGGAGAAAGAGCAAAGAGTGATGGCGGGGGCACAGTTAGAGCGGAGGGTGTCGGCTAAGATGTGGAGCACGCAACCAATGTGGCCGGGTTAAGGGTGGCATGCACGTTGGTGGCGGCAGAGGTGCAGGCGGTGGGGCCCCAACCGGCCATAGCAGACACGAGCGCAAGACCGTGGACACACCAACCGAAGCAGCGAAACACGGCGCGAAGGGGGCCGCCGTGGCTGGAGTGGCGGGCAGCGGAGAGAAGGACATGTGGAGTACGGGCTAAAGGCAACACAGCCCAACACGATATGCAGGAGGACGGAGCCGTGGACTGTGGCGAGGCGGCCGACTGCCGACGGAGCGGAGCAGGAGGCCAGAGGACAGGGCTCGTTGTGGGTGAGGCTAGGGGCGGCGAGGATCTGGCATGGAGGAGCCGATAGCAGCGACGGGAGAAAATTGGCTGCGAGGAGGAGACCGGGGGCGGCGGATCCGACGCCAGGGAGGCCATAGATGGTGGCGGGGCAGACTGATGGCGGCGGAGGAAACGGTGGCAAGGTAGGCGAGGCAGAAGCGCGTCAGTGCCCGCGCAGAGAGGATCCACTGCAGAGTAGGCCGAGGGTTGCAGATCCGGGGGCGGAGAGGTCTGCGGCGTGGATCCGGCGTGTCAGGATCGGGCCTGAACAGGTTATATACGAAAGAAAATAAAGTAGATAGGAACAAAAATATGCTGGACGGGATGAGAAAAATAGAAGAACAGGGATGGGGAAAGTAGGTAAATAGCTTTGGATACTTCTGGCCTGTTTTACACATTGTTTTCTTGCTGCTTATATAGCCGTAGTGGATTACAACTCAAAGGTGAAAGCAAATTTTAAAGTTCAGAGAAAAACGACAAAAGCTAGATGGAAAAGCATTGAATGTCTACAGTGTCTACCGAAATCAGTCTCGTCCCTCCGATCTTCTTAATCCAAGCGGTATGAATTAATCTGTGACGTCCCGTCTTTCTTCTACAGCCCCCCTTTGCGCATCTCATTTCAGAACCTAACAATTGCCTCCCACTTAACATCATTCTTTTTTTCTTCAAAAAAAAAACATCATTCTTTTCCTCAAGGATGGAAATCAGGAAACACTCGCTTAATGAAATCAACATCTTCCTAGCTATTTGCTTCTTCTGGCAAGTTCACCCACTGCACTAGCCATTGCACTATAGGCTCATTGTTCCTGGGTATTACCCTCCTCTGCTTCACTGCCACTGGGTACACCTTAATATTACCATCTTTATCAACCAAAGGCAAATTGGGACTACAAACCACTTTGTTACCAATATGTTTCTTCAACCGACTCATGAAAAACTGGGTGAATAAGACATCCTTCTGGAAGCAACAATCATAAGCCACCTTGCCAACCCTCTTAGTGATTCTGAAAGGGTCATAATACCTTGAGTGTAGCATTAAAGATTTGTATGGTTGTATGTCTGTATGGTTGGCACTTTAAATATACCATGTCTCCCAATTGAAACTTCCTCTCACTCCTCCTTTGGACAACAAACTTTCTAATCCTATCCTGTGCTTTGACAAGATTCTTTGATAACCTCATTGGCTAACTGCCTTCTCTACAGCAGCCCCCTCACTTCCTCATCTGGGGTATTCGGCATGACCACATCACTAACCAGGGGTGGCAAGGACCCATATAGAGCTTGAAAGGGTGTCATTCTTAATGAAGTGTGATAAGTAGTGTTGTACCACCATTCTGCCAAAGCCACCCAATATTTCCATCTCCTTGGTTGAGTGATAGTCATACATCTCCAGTATTGCTCAAGGCACTAATTCACCCTTTCGGTCTAGCCATCTGTTTGGGGATGGTATGCCGTGCTCATTCTCAATTTGACTCCCAAGCTCCTGAATAGCTCCCGCCAGAAGTAACTGGTAAATATTCTATCTCTGTCTGCTACTATCACCATAGGCAGCCCATGTAGCTTGTATATTCCTTCCATGAACTCGTGGGCTATGGATTGAGCTGTATAGGGATGTACCAAGGCAACGAAATGGGAATATTTGGTGAATCTGTCCACAACCACCATGAGCACACTCTTACCGCAAGAATTTGGTAATCCTTCAATAAAATCCATGGATATATGTGTCCAGGCTTTCTCTAGTACTGGCAATGGCTGTAATAGCCCATGATAAGGGGTGTGCTCTACCTTGTTGATTTGACACACATGACAATTCTTGACATAGCTCAAAACAGCCTTTTCAAACCTTTCTAGTGGTGCAGGGCTTTTATCCTCATGTATGTTCCCCCTCTCTCTAGAGTGTCCTCCCATAGCAGCATCATGGCAGCTTGATATTAGTTTTTCCCTTAGTTCAGAGTTAGCTCCCACCAACACCTTGTGCTTGTATCTCATGATTCCTCCTTTCAAACTGTAATGTGGTTGAGCATTAGGGTCAACACTCAACTGTCTCATCAGTTCTTGGCTTTCGGGTTCATTTTCATAGTTATGAGCTATTTTAGTGGTCCACAAGGGAAGAGCTGCAGATATTATCTTCAATTCTTCAGTGTCTGACCTCTTGGATAGTGCATCTGCAACTCTATTATCCTTTCCCCTTTTATACTCCACCTTGTAGTCATACCCCAATAGCTTAATAAGCAACTTGTGTTGTATTCCTTCAGTCAGTTTCTGCTCTTGAATGTATTTTAGACTTTGTTGGTCAGTCCTTATAATCATCCCAGTGGCAGCAAAATAATGCTTCCGCTTTTTAAGTGCTTCCAAAATTGTCATTGCCTCCTTATCATAAGTAGATAGTACTTGAGCCTTTGGCCCTAACGCCTTGCTCATGAATGCTATTGGTCTACCCTGTTGCATCAATACTGCTGCCACCCCATAGCCACATGCATCAGCTTCTAGAACAAAGGGCTATGTGTAATCGGGTAATGCCAACACAGGAGCAGTACTCATGATTCTCTTAAGATGATGGAAAGCTTGTTCGTGCTTATCTGTCCAGGTGAAAGCATTTCTTTTCAAGGCATCAAACAAGCTTTTGTAGATAAAGCCATACCCCCTAATGAATCTTCTATAATAACCAGTCAGCCCCAAGAATCCCCTTAGTTGAGTAATATTTCTTGCGGTGGGCCACTTAATCATGGCCTCTACCCTCTGGGGATTAGTTGACACCCCATATCCAGAAATGATATGTCCTAAATACTCCACTTCCCTTTGCCCAAATACACATTTATCCCTCCTTGAAAAATAGTTGATTCTGCTTGAGTACCTCCAAGGTTAGGGCTAAATGTTCCTTATGCTCCTCTTGAGTCTTGCTATAGATTAATATATCATCAAAGAACACCAGGACAAATTTTCTCAAGTATTTAGCCAAAATGGAATTCATTAATGCTTGAAAAGTTGCAGTGGCATTGGTTAAGCCAAAAGGCATTACTAGGAACTCATAGTGCCCCATGTGAGTGCTAAAATGTCCCCCAACTCCATTCGAATTTCGTGATAACCTGACCTTAAGCCGACCTTTGAAAAATATTGAGCCCCATTTAACTCATCTAGTCGATCCTCAATTATGGGTATGGGATATTTGTTTTTTTACTGTATTTGCATTCAGTTGCCTATAGTCTATGCACATTCTTCAAGTGCCATCTTTCTTCTATACTAATATAGCAGAGGAAGCATAGGGACTGGTGCTAGGTTGTATCACTTTACTATTTAGCAATTGCTCCATAATTTGCTCTAAGGCTTCCTTCTGATAATGAGGTAGCCTATAAGGCCTGACGCTAACAGGCTTCTTCTCAAGTAAAATGAGAATTGTGTGGTCACAGCTTCTCCTTGGGGGTAGCTCTTTAGGCTCCTCAATTATCTCCTTAAAGTTCTCTAACACCGGTTGTAGCTCTTTTCGGCAGTGGTAAACCTGTATTGGGGTATGCGCAACCCACTTCAACCTAAATAGTCCTCCCACACTGCCTTTGCCCATCAACTTTTGCAACTCCTCGCCTGTGATCCAACACCTTTCTCTAGAAATGGTCTCATTTACCAACCCCACCATTTCCTTCCCATTATGGTGAATAGTCAACCTCCTTTTCTTAAGATCCAGGTTACAGGACTGTGCTTGTATATCCAGTCTGTTCCTAATATCATGTCATATACCACCAATTTAATCAACTTGACATCATCCCTGAATTCTTTCCCTTGGATAGAGTATTTGGCAAGAGTTGCAGCTTAGTGTGCTGTCCACCCACTCTCCATTAGCAACCTGGACTCTTAGTTTCTTCTTACTTTCCCTCACAACACAACCAGCTTGTAGGGCAAAGTTAGTATCTACAAAAGTTGTTGTACTTCCACTGTCCAATAGGACTGTACCCTTCCTTCCTGCCAACTCAAACACCATAGTGAAAGTGGGAGACTTGTGTGTATTATCCTCCTCTGTTTGGGCTACCATCAAAATGATAGGTTCCTCACTTTCTCCATCAGGGTGCTCTCCTGTCTCCCCCTCCTCTCCCTGTTCTACTTTTTCTTCCTCTTCATCAGAGTCAATGGTTTTCATGGCCTTGATTTGTTGGTTCATTTTACAATGCTGCTTATGACCAGGATACCACTTTTCATTGCACCTGAAACATTTATCATTCTTTGCCATATTACTTGTGGTAGCTGGGTCCTGCTTCCCACTCTTAGGCACCACCTAATTTGTGTTACCCCCATTGTAAACCTTCTTGATTCCTCCAAAGTTGGCACTCTGAAAGGTCTTCTTAACAGGATTTGACTCGTCCACTATCCTGGCCATCCAGTATGCTTCTACCAAATCTCTTGGTCTCTGCAACATAGTCAACTTATGCACATAACTTTGCAGACCAGCTACAAAGCTTTTGAGGTAATAGTCCTCAGGCACCAGGGGGTTATCCTTCTTAATTACTCCCACAATTCTCTCAAATCTTTCAATGTAATCATTAACTCAACTTGTTTGTCTTAGCGAGTGAAATGTGAACATACTGTCCAAGTTAGATTTTTCCACAAATCTTCTTTCCACCATGACCTTGAGTTGAGACCAAGATAACACCTTTGTGTTCACTCCAGTACTAGCCAACCAATCCTTAGCCTTCCCACTGAAGTATAGAGTGGCAATCTCCACCCTCTGATCCGTGGGTACACTAGCCAGCTAAAAGTATTTCTCTGCCTTCTTCAGCCAAGAGTCAGCCTTTTCCCCATCAAATTAAGGAAAAAATAGCTTAGGTCCCTTGGAAAAATTCCTATGGTGATCTGATTCATAGTGAATGTTCCTATGTGGAAGTGCTAGCCTTTCTCTCGCATTCCCCCCTAGAGATTTGACGTGACTGTAGTTGCCCATGGATAAACTTGTCCCCCTAGAGTAGTACCCTCCATTCCCCCTTGGGTCCTCACAGGGTATGGCAACACGGGTGGTACCTGAGTGCTGAGTAAGACCGTAGATGGTAAGAGAGGACTTGGAATTGTTGGGCCTTCCATAGATCTGGTTCCCAACCTGTTGAACCCTACTGGTGTATTAGCAAGAGAGGGAGATGGCAACTCAGGCGTAGTTCTCGACACCGGCAAGTTAGCACTATGGTCAGGCACATCCCTCATGCCCTGCAGTGCCACCAACAGGTTCACTGCCGTTAGTAACTAATCCAGTTGCTTGCTTTGGTCGAGCTGACATGCTTGTAGTGTTGGTAAGACAGTATTGATATTCTCCACTTCCTCCCGCGTCACTGCTTCTGCTACTCCTTGCTCCCCTCCTTCTCCGACCACCCCTTCCATAAGGTTGCTTTGCAAGACCACCAGGTATCGAGGGTTAGGGATTTTACCAAGGTTAAACCTGAACCCTCACCTGATTGACCTAGATCTTGCAGGGTTGAGAAAGATGGGAAAGGAAATTAACACAAAGCGGCAAACTTTGTCACGTTCACCCATTTTCCAAACCCACGCTCACCCGATTCCATATGCAATCGTTCGGCTTAGGGATTTTACAAAAGGACGAACCTTTCAACCCTCACCTCATGATTACAAATGCAAACCAGGGCCAGGATTGGGCTCTGATACCAATTTATCAGGATCGGGCTAAACAGGTAAGATACAAAAGAGAATAGAGTAGATAGGAACAGAAATATGCTAGAACGAATGAGAAAAATAGAAGAACATGGATGGGGAAGTAGGTAAATAGCTTTGGATACTTCTTGTTTGTCTTACACATTGTTTTGTTGCTGCTTATATAGCCGCAATGGATTCCAACTAAAACGTGAAAGAAAATTTAAAAGTTCAGAGAAAAACGAGAAAAGCTAGATTAAAAGGCATTGAATGTCTACGGTGTCTACTGAAATTAGTCTCGTCCCTCCGATCTTCTTAATCCAAGCGGTATGAATTAATCAGGGCCGTCCCTTCTTTCTTCGGCAGCCCCCCTTTGTGCATCTCATCTCAGAACCTGACAATTGCTTGCAAGGCCGTGGCGGCGATGGAGTGGACTGGCGTCGGCGAGACTCGGGAGGAGCCGACGACAGCGTGAGGATGGCGAGGTGGAGGCAGGGGCCGGGGGCGGGGGCGCGGTAGCTGTGGCACCGACGACGGCTGGGGGGAAACCCTAGTCTCCCCACAAGTTGCCCGAGACCCATTCCAGTAACCTCACGTCTCGAACTGCGCTATGAATGCCATGGTTCTGCATGAGAACGATGAGCGATGCTAAGGCCTCGTCATATTTTCAGCTCATATTATTATTTGCTATAATAGGTGTTGCGTTCTTTAGGACTGATTTGAACGGCTAAAATGGTTGAACTATGAGAACTTCTTAAGATATACTCGAGATTGAGATACATCTCGTTTGACTTCATTTTAAAGCGTTAGGACATACCTTCGAGATAGCGAAAAACAAAACAAAAAAACTAAAGCGTATGCTTTTTTTCATGATTATAAACCATTAAGCTGTTAAGTTGTTCAGTTGTTAAGTCTAAAAGAACCGGCTCTTAATTCTGGTCTCAATGACTGCGCATATACGTCCTGTGATCCTCGATAATGGCTCAGTTCCTGCTGCTTGATCGTCGAGAATGGCTCAATTCCTGCTCTGTATTAATGGCAGTTTCATATTCATTTTTGTGAACCAAATTTTTACTATGCTGAGAAAAGCGTTTGATCCTTAGCTAGCTATCCATTCTTAGTAATCAGCTAATTATCCTTGCTAGTTGCTAGGCAAGAGGACCTTGCATCACCGAAATCATTGCTAATGTAAGCTAAGATAAACTACTGTAACAAACTGCTGAGCGAAGCAAGTCAACATAGCATCCGACTTACCACCATGTTTCAATCAATCAATAAGCAATGATGAACATGGCATTCAAACTTAGAATTTCACGATAAACATTCTTTCGCTGGAACGAGTGATGGATGCCCAGTCAGTTGAAACCGTCCATCATCGGCACCAAGTCACACCAACTGGCGTATTAGATGTTGCTTATACAATACCAAAAGGAGAAAAAAAAGGAAAATGTTATACAACAGTTACTTCTACACAAACCATATCACACCCCAAAATCGCAGAATGTGGCATTCTTACATAAAGACTAGACATTGCAGGAAACTGCCACCATGCTGTGTTTTCGGCTGGGCGGCTTTTAGTGGTGCGTCAGACTGTCAGTAGCCATCCAGATCATGGCAGCATTTACCCCACAGGTCGCTTAGAAGTGCCTCAATCTCATGTCACCAAGAGGATTTGGCAGCTAAGTAGGTTTCAGTTGAGGTCGCACGAATGGTGAGGCAGTGCACTGTACCAGTATGGCCACCAATCGCTGCCTTTGTGCTGTTACGGTCATCTTTAGTCCTGCAAATGACGTTCAAATTCTTTTCAGTAGACAGGGTGGCGATCCCGTTTCCTTGACAGGCCCCGGCTCTTTGGTGATGGCGATTTTCCATAGCCACCTAACCTCATCACTGTCAGCAAATCCAGAAGGTGAAATTAGCCCGAAAAGAAAAACCATGATGGCAGCAACATGATACAGGTTAAACATATATTGACGGTTCTTCATTTACCTCTCCCCATCTCAAGTTCCTGGTCTAACTCTTCTTTCCACTTTTTTTGTCTTTCCGTAAAGCTAATGCTGTTAAAAGAACAATAATTCAGCTATTGGATCACGAACTAGTTAAACCATAGCAGTGAAATACCCTAATTGTATTGAAAACAAAAAGGAGAGAAGCAATCTTGTGATGACTCTGCTGCAGAACTATTTGTATACAACTAACCTTGGGTTGTGTTGAGCATCTTGAGCTTTGCCCTCAAACTCAATGAGTTGAGAAGAAGCTAATTCTCTCAAAATTCTACTACTCTCCACACTGCTTCTTGATAACCGTCTACCACGACTCTTAGGACTAGCATTATTCATATTAGCACATATTGGTTCTCTTGATGCACCTCCCACCATCTTGGGAGGTGATCTTCCTATAGGGGGCAATTGGGAATTAGTCGCATTGCTTGCTTGACATACATCACTAAGTCCTTCAGAAATCCCAGTATTTACTGTGTTGTAGAACTCATATAAAGGTGTCTGCAGTTTCTTCAGATCTATAGCCTGCCAAGCAAAAAGAAAAAAAAAAAGCAATGAAGCACAAGACAAAAAGGGTTGAATATACGCCACCTCAAACATGACATGTACCTTCTCATTCAAAAATTCTTTGATTTTTGATTCTGTAAACTCATCATCCTCTTCACAGCTTCCCTCGCAAGGGAATGTAAAATCATTTCCAGACATTTTACTTTCGGCGACGTGTTTTGCTAATCCATCAAAGCCCTTTGATAGACTAGATCTTTGCTGTTCTGGGCTTTCCGGCCTTTCCCAAGCATCAAATGGTCCGGCCATAGGATTAAAGCTCTGAAATTGACACAATAATGGCATAACTGTAAGGACACCATTTAGTGGATTCATGATACTCATTTATGCAACTTATACAGAATAAGCCAAGTGTAGTTGCTCATATGAACCAATGTGTAAATAGTAGTTAAACACAAATTCTTACTGATCCAATGATTGGAAAGTCATCCTTGTCAGCAAATTGACACATGTCATCACCAGAGTGTTGATCCCATAATGATCTGGTGTCTGAAGACTTGTAAGAATTCAACGTGCAAAAGTTGCCAGAATGATTCAAGCCCCTATGAATTGAATTTTTTTCTTAGTCTAAAATAAAACAGTTGATGCTCAAGATTACAAGAGAAGCTACTTACGAGCCATCAATTAGCATATCATTCACAGGAAACTCATTGCTGGATGAATTCTGTACGCATATTATTGGTTAGATTCAATTTTAGGTCAAAAAGGCAAGTAAAGAAAAATGGCAATATTAATGCAACCTTCTGAACTGCGTGATTAAGCTGATGAAGATCCTCCAGTATTCCTGTAACAAATGGGTGCTGGAAGAGAATGTTTAAGATGTTATTCTTTGCAATACAATACATTATCAATATGATACAGAAATTACAATGTAATCATACCTGTAATAAGTCTGATGCAGCGGTCCTCAATTCTGGTTCCCTGAAAGGAAGAATAAAACTGTCAAGGCAATGGACGGATACTTACTAATCAGTAGTTCCATATCAAGGGAAAATGCACAGTTTGGTTCTGATCATTCCTAATTTAAATTTACCAATGCTAATTTCCTAACAAATGTCATCAATCAACATTTGTTACTTGGAAGGGTGCATACAAAAGTACATAAAGATGAAAATTACCAAAGCAGGTTTAATATTACGCAACCAACACAGTTATATTTCTATATCTGGAGTTCATTAACCTTTATTGTGATGAGGTAATAGCAACAGAGAACTAGAACTATATACTATGTTTTAATTTACATGAAATGTACAAATTGAACATAACCTGGCTAATTTCTACCACAAAAATGCATAAAGATATCATGCTAATAAGATGTACGACATTCAATACTCAAATATTTCTCACTTTTAACTATGAAGTTTTACAATCACATGGAATCGTGCTAAAATGATATCATGACAATAACCTTGATAGTGAACTTACGTTTCATTTTCAAGCAACCATCCTAGACATTTCAAAATTCAAATATGGTGATGGTCAAAATTTGTTGCATAAAACCTGTGAAAGCAGTTTTGTTTTGAACAAAGGTAGTTTTAATTCTACGTAGCAAACCTTAAGAGTAATGTTTAGCAATAGTCAACAATGAATTGTAGAATTGATGCAGAATTGAACTATTTCTTATTATCTCTCATTACATTGTATTGTTAATCATTATGTAGAATTTAACAGCATTGTAATTCATGATCATCAAGGCTTCCATAGACATCATTTGTCAATTCAAGGAAGTGATCATAATCATACTTTTGTAAGCATTTTAATAGAAAATCCTTGGCTTCTAGGGAGAGATGTTCTGGTATCGGTGGGTGTGATTTTGTTGTCCCAACATAATATAGAAGAGAAACCTGAAACAGTTTGACGAATGGTAAGATAAGCAATTTTTATAACTTTCTTAAGTGTATTGATGCTAAAACTGACCTCTTGAATTTCCTGATTCCAGGGAGGTTTACCAGTTGCCATTTCGATTACAGTACATCCGACACTCCATATATCGGCTGAACTGCAATGATAGACAATAACAATTAGCTCAAGAAATAATAATAGCAACATTTAGTAGTTCTCAGATGGTTACATAATATCAAATACTTGTTTAAATTACTAACCAAAGAATTTTAATGTGCATAAATAACGTTTGTATTTACAAAAGAAACAAGCAGACAAGTACATTCAGTAAGAAAAAAATGGTACTGATTGGTGCTCTCTGTGAGTTTCTTGAATCTGTTAAAAAATTATCTGTTAAATTCAGAAGTCCATACAGTTCCTTATTTCTCAAAGAAGTACCACACAGAAAGAAACTATCACTGGTCCAATCAAAAAGAAAGGAAAATAAGTAATTAACAACAAAGATAGGTTATGAGAACAGAAGTGTTTATTCACTTACAAGTCATGCCCAGACCCGACAATTACTTCTGGGGCCATCCAGTACGGTGTCCCTTTCATTGTCTTTGCAGTGGTTGCCTAACACAAAACAACCATCTAAATATAGGATTGCTGGAATAATTACATGAACACACGAAAGACTTGTGACAGGACATTCAAAAACTATCTTGTTAATTAGCATGCAATGGTTGATAAAAATACAGGAAATTCGATGTGCTCACCAACTTTTCCACTTGCTTAGATGCCCCAAAATCTGCTAATTTGATGCATCCTTTGTTATCAACTAGTATATTAGCTCCCTGAAATATAAGCAAATCACAACGATCCCACATTATAACAAAAGGAAAGGAAAGGTTGAATAAGAAATTCAAATATTACAGTGATTTACATGCCTTTATATCTCTGTGTATGATTCCATTGCGATGCAAGTACTCCAGGCCTTGCAAAATCTGCTTAGTAAACTTCCTAATGACCTGATAAACCGATGCATTGACTCTCCTTAGTGATCAACTCATCAAGTTACACGAACAAACAGAACAAACTTTAATACTTACAGCCTCAGGGAACGATCCAAGCCTCCCAAGGAGTGACTGGATCGACCCTCCTGGTACAAACTCCAGTAGTATATTTAGTGAGTTTTCCTCCCGGGCTGTCCCAATATATCGCTGCTCAAACCACACAATCTAGATGAAACACCATAACTAAACAGAAAGAACAGCAAAACATATTTAGCAATGCAGTATCTACTCACAACAATATTGGGGTGCGAGAGGTTCTTGAGTAGCTTTACTTCATCTTCAAGCTCCCTTATATGAGCCTAATCAAAAGATACCATAATAAGAATTCTGGAGTCGGCAAAAAATAAAAAGGTCTGTGTAAATTTCAGTAAAAGTTAAAATTAAACACAATACGGTTGCAAAGGACTTAATCACTAAAGGTACTCACTTGAGCCTTCTCCCTCATCGTATTGCTGCTCCCGATCAAAACCTGCAACCAAAATCAAACAGAAAATGGATCAAATCACACCAGATCGCCCCCCAAGCTCGAAATTGTGATGAATGGTAGCTTCTACGCAGAAGCTCCCCGACCTGCTTGACGGCGAGGAGCTCGCCAGAGTCCAGGTTCATGCCGAGGTAGACCTGCCCGAACGCGCCGCTTCCGATGAGGTCGCCCTTCCGCCACCGGATCGGCGGATTCTCCTCTCCCCCCAGCCCACTACTGCCGTGCATTACATGGGAGGCCGAAGACGCGGGTGGGAGCAGCGGCGGCGGCGACTGCGATGGCGGCGGGGGCGGGGGCGGGGGCGGGGGCAGGAGGCGGCGGGTGGGCGAAGGGCTCTTGGAGACCATCCCAAGCAGTCCCATCCCCCTCGACTTGCGTAGGCATGTGCTGATCCGGTCCCTGAACCGCCCGCTGTGACCACCAGCGCCGGAGGCGGAGGCGGAGGCGGAGGCGGGCTCGTCGAGGGCAGCGGCGCCAGCGCGGAAGGAGATGGAGCGGCGCACGGAGTCGAAAAGCTCGTGGAATCCGCCGCCGCCGCCGGCGTCGTCTCGACGCATGGCGCGTCTCCGGGAGGCGCTAGGGTTTGGGTGGGTCGTCGGCGGCGAGGGTTTGGCTGTTTGGGGCCGGATCGAGGAGGGAATCAGGGGGATTTCGGTGGTTTCTCTCCCCTTCTCGAGCACTGCGTGCCTCCGTGATTTTGAAAAAAAGAAGAAATTCTTGGGAAAACGGACGGGAATGCCCCTCTCGACCGTTGGGGTTGCTCTTGGTTTCATTTTACAAAAGTCAGCGAACAGAAGTCATCCCTACTTTTCACCTAAAAAGTAGGACATGCACGATAATATTGACAATTGATGTCTCTAAAACAGGGACATATGCCATGCAATCATGTTTACAGTGTAATCACCGTGCAATCGAACTATCAAAGTTATAAAAAATTTAAAAAATATATAAATGTACTTCATAGTTTACCCTACCTATGTATGAACTTTCAAAGCAAAATTCATTATATATTAAGAGTTATAAAAAAGAAAAAACAGACAGTTTTGATAAGTTCAAAATTGATATAATTTTATTTTTTTTGTAACTTTCAATATAGAATGAATTTGAATTTGAAATTTTATACAAATATAGAGTAAGTAGAAGAGTACATCTACAATTTTTTTAGATTTTTTTTACAACTTTTGATAGTTCGATTGCTCGATGATTACACCATAAGCTTGATTGCACAGCATATGTTCCCCTCTAAAACATTGTCATGTCATATAGAGACAGCTTTATGAACAGTATATACAATGTGTTATCTCTTAAACTGTTTGCAGTCATTTAATAGTTGTATGGAGTTTAAAAATTATGTTGATTAAGTGCGTATAAATTTAAAACAAAAATTAAAAACACACGATAGATAATAAAAAACAATAAGAAAATTTTTTATTTTATTTTTTTATTTATATGGCAAGTGTGATCTGGTTTTGTTTGAAAAAATGTCAGAAATCCATTTTTAAAATCGGTTCGGTGATCGGAGATATTAATCAAAATATATAACAAAAAATGTATTAGAGAATGTGTATGGATATGCCTACTGCATGTGCAGGAGAAAAGAATTTGGAGAAGGCGCAGCTAGTCTTGGTCGCTGTGTTAGGGTCGGCGCTTGGGCAAGCGACCGCCTCTTTCTCTCTTTCCTCCAACTAAAAAAATGACGTGGCACCTACTGTAACCGGTTTGTAGACAGCAAATCTAGAACACTGTACATGCCCTAGTGGACAATGACTATTGTTAAATACGAGACAAACATGATCATTTTTTTAGATAAAGGAAGCTTTACTGATCTCAGACAATTACATCAAGAAGATACAATCAATCCAAGACCACAGCCGGCCTCTGCTTAACTAGGATGCACACAGCCAAAAAAAGAAAAGGAAAAAGAAAAACGACAAGACGAAAACAATTCTGTCGCAGCAAGCTACAACACACAACTAAATCTTCAAAACCGAACACCACCATAACAACACTAAGACTACGATGAAGGCTCTCCAAAGGCAACGCCTCCAAGAAGGGAACGACACAAAGCATTCCGTCGTTGCCATGGTCCAAACAGTAAAAATCAGGCCATAGGTTTTCACCCTGTAGAGCAAATTCATTGAACTCCAGACAATGCCTTCAACAAGGGAGCGACAACAATGCCGCCATTGCCAGGTACAACCAGCTAAGGTTAGAGCTAGTCAGCTAGAGATTTCTCCCCGGAGTCAACGAACTGGTACCCAAAAGCACCGCCAAACCAAAGTCCCCCAATGTTGCCTCCCCCTACAAACCAAGCCAGCGCCGCCATAACGCCCAGTCTTGACCAACTGCAAACGGCCACAAACTTGTTGACAAGCATACCTTCTTCAGATAAGGACCCCACAACAACAGAGACGCGAGATAGCCAAAGGGCACATGTCTAGAATCTGCAGGAACCATCTGAAGGCGAGATAAGTCGCCCAGATAAGCGAAGCCGTGAGTCGATGTCAAGGTGACTTCTGCCACCGGATCAACAGGACGACCACTGGAAAAGATGAAGATGTTGTTGCGAGAAATAGTTGCACAGAAGCCAACGCCGTCAGATCAACGCGAATCTGGAGAGGAGCCGCCTTGCTGCTCCATCCCGATGGAGAGACGCCGGCGGACAGCGCCGAGAAGGCCCGGCGGCAGCCACGGGAACAGCACGCCGAAATCACAGCCGCCGCCGCCGTAGCCGCCGCCGGGAGGGGCCGAACTCGAGGCCGCTACAATGAAGAAGCCGAGGTGGACGCAGGCGGGAAGAGAAGGAGGCGCTCGACGGGGCGGCGCCGGCGGCGGCTAGGGAGGCGCTCGAGGTGGAGGAGGCGCTCGGGGCGGCGAGGTGGAGGAGGCGACTATATGGAGTTTAAAAATTATGTTGATTAAGTGCGTATAAATTTAAAACAAAAATTAAAAACACACGATAGATAATAAAAAACAATAAGAAAATTTTTTATTTTATTTTTTTATTTATATGGCAAGTGTGATCTGGTTTTGTTTGAAAAAATGTCAGAAATCCATTTTTAAAATCGGTTCGGTGATCGGAGATATTAATCAAAATATATAACAAAAAATGTATTAGAGAATGTGAATGGATATGTGTGATGCATGCATGTAGGAGAAAAGAATTTGGAGAAGGCGCAGCTAGTCTTGGTCATTGTGTTAGCATAGGCACTTGGGCAAGCGACAGTCTCTTTCTCTCTCCTCCAACTTACAAAAAAATGACGTTGCATCTGCTGTACCCAGTTTGTAGACAGCCGATCTGGAGCACTGTACATGCACTAATGTGCAGGAATTTGTGAAATTGAAAGGGTTCGACTTTCGTAGCAATCAGACAAAAAATATTTCGTTGGGAGTGGCTGACATGAATTAATAAGTTGGATGAGCTAAAATAATCTAAATATTAAACTAAATATCGAGGGGTTTTTAAATATTCTCATCGAACCTGCTTCATCTCTTTTATGCTATTTTAAAGAGCTTTTTTGTGGTGACTTTTTAATAGGAAAAAACTAGACAAAAAAACTCAAATTAGTTTTTTAGCCAAATAAACATATGCCACTTTAAACATTGTCGGTGCTAGATAGTTGTGTTACACTGATTTGTCACGACCATCGTCTTTAATAAAGACTACAATGGCACAAAATCACTTGGCTGTATTGTCACCTTAGTGGTCAATCCATGTGTTGGTGAAAAACCAGACGACCCATGAGCAACACGGACCATTCATATAAACAGTCCAATTAGAGGGACCACGCGAGGCCCTCTAAGCACCACGCTAGGTCACCTTGGGCCACCGCCAAGCTCGGGGGCTCAGCCGCGAGCTAGCTAAGCCCGCAATTAAGGGTGTGTTTGGTTGGTTGAATGAGGTGGTACGGGATGGTATCATACATGATCCAGGTGTTTGGTTGGCTGCATGGAATGATCCGATTCTTCGTACCTGTGTTTGGTTGGTGGGATGGGAATGAATGGGATGGTACGTGGTGGTTCAAATTTAGGGAATATTCCCTGTTTATCCTGTATGGCGTGATTCGGCCATTTTGATCGAACGATCCCATATAACTTTTTGTTTCGAACCGTTCCATCCTATTCAGTATCATCTTGACGGCGTGCTCACCGCTCAACCACTGCGGATCACACCCCTGGTCAGATTTCTTATCCTGCTAGCCTTTCGGCCGAGCTCGATTCGATTGAGCGCTGGACGCAGTAAGGAGCAACACGCGGGGATTACCCAGGTTTGGACCCCCTTGCGAGTAATAGTCCTACTCCTGCTGAGTCTTAGCTCTTTGGTTGTGGTTGAATGGAATGTGCTTACATAGCGTTTCGAATGCACGAATGCTAGTGCAACGTAACCTCCTCCCCCTCTCCTCTCTCTCTCCACCCCCTAGACGTAGAGCTATTATCCCGCGGTGGAGGCTTAAATCAGGGTGAAAAAACCACTCGAGTCCTTACTGTTTGCATCACCTTCCCAGCCTTCCTCCGAATGCCTCTAAGCCCGGTTGGGCCTCAAACTAACTCTCTATAAGCTTGGTCCGTAGAGTCCGTCTACCAGTCAACGACACTATGGATTTTAGAATTTCGATTCAACGATTTGAGCCCAGTTGATTATTCTGAATTGCAGTTGCAAAGGATACTACCCTCGTGCCCTCTATGTGGTTGTAGATAGTGAGTACAAGATTCCAGTACAAAGTTACGTGAACCCGCCACATTTTACTAACTAAGGATATGACATAGGGTTTATTTGAACAGTTATATATTTAAGTCATTTTTGAAGACAAAATACATATTAGGAATGTTCCTACCTAAAACTAATGGATTCCCTTTGATTTATGACCTAGCTCAAGCTATAAGGTGGTGCGCACTGAAAAAAGACTCATCTTTTACTAAAAAAGTATTTAGGTTAAAGAGAGTAGTGACTGATGCACCAGGGCAATTACTCCATATGGACACTATTGGTCCTGTCCGTGTGCAATCTATGGGTCGCAAGTTGTCGGTGTTCTAAACCAGACAGATTTATCTCGTGGGAGTTTTGTAGTTCGGTCAGGGGGAATTTTCGCCGCTAGATCGCTTCAACTCACGCTCACAGGAAAACACCAGATTTACCCAGGTTCGGACCCCCCATGCGGGTAACAGTCCTACTCCTGCGGGGTGGTATTTTCTGGGTTCGGAATGCCCTTGCTTGAGAGCTCTTTTATAGCAGTATGTGTGTGAACAGCTTAGAATCCAACCCCCTCTCTCTGCCCCCGCTCCCTTTTATACTGGATGGGGCGGACAGCTGGTCAGAGAGAGAGAGAGCAGCGGAGACATCCCATTGGCCGGACTCTGGTCACTGCGCTGCCCACTTGCCCCTGCTGACGTCCGCCTCTTAAATGGCTCCCTCCAGTCGCTGGGCCTGACGGGACGTGGGAGACGCCTGACACAGGCGCCACTTTGCTTCTGCCACTGCATAGGGATGGAATGACCACTACAATGAGCTGGACAGGCTACAGTGCAGGCAATCATCTCTCTCAGTCTCGCTCGCCTGAATCCTTGCATTTAATGCGGCTGATACGCTGAATGTTGGGGAAGCCTTAACCAAGAAGCTTTCCCTTTCCGCGCGGGCGCCTGCTGAGTGGGGCCTATGCCCGCCTGCTCGGCCGGGCGCCATGCGTCCTGCTCAGGCTCTGCGTGGGGGTCTAGTCGCCCGCTCTACGCCGAGTTGCCACGCGTCCTGCTCGGCTCGGCGTGGGGGTCTGGTCGACCGCTCTACGCCGAGCTGCCACGCGTCATGCTCTGCCTTGGCGTGGATACCCCGGTACATCGTGTACCGACACAAGTGATACGTGCTGGTGATTGTGGATGATTGATTACTTTCGATACTCTTTGGTCTACTTCATGGCCACCAAAGAAGAAACCTTTGGACACTTTCAAACCTTGATTCGAAAGCTATTTGTTAAATTTCTTGGTGCCCTTTGAGCAATTCACTTTAAAAATGGGACTGAATTAAAAAATGCTTCTTTTGGAAGTTTTTGTGACAAGTTTGGAATTGAACAATAATTCCCCTCTCATGTCCCGGGCAAAATGGCGTTGTAGAGAGAAAGAATCGTATCATTGTGGAAATGGTAAGAACAATGTTTGATGACTATTTAACACCAAGAAGGTTCTAGGCTGAGGCAGTTTCTATTGCGTGTTATGTGTTGAATCGACTTTTCTTGAGAGTCAAGTTGCTCCGCACATCCTATGAGCTCAGATATGGTCGCAAGCCGATAGTTTTTTGTTTGATGGTGTTTGGTTGCAAGTGCTTCATTCTGAAATCTCGAAATGGACATGTCAATCTCGCTCTTTTGATGAGATCTTTTTGGGGTATACTGCTTCTTCATCGAATTATCGAGTTTGGGATTCGGCAGAGCAAAGGGTTGTTGAGACTAAAAGGGATATGCCCTAGATCAATCGTAGTGATGATTGTACCACGTCTTTGTTCATGTACATATGATAACATTGTTTATTGGTTCCCTGAATAAATGTCATGACTTTATCCATTGGGTATGATTTGACTGTGAAACACATTGTTATATGACATTATTCTAAACGAGTTATGATTTGAGCAACATATGTATTGGTTGATGGTAATGTTTCTCATACCATAGATATAGAGATATCAAACCAATAGTACGGACGCATGTTAGAGAACATGGGCAGTCGAACAGACCTACTTCAAGATGCTGTGAGTTGTTATCTCTTACAGCGCCATAAGCGTATAGTCTCGAGTGGTATATCTATATGGTCCTTAGACCTGAGATTGTCATGGATGCTCAGCATGTTGACTCATATATTTTGGTATCATCAAACGCTACACCGTAACAGGGTAGTTATAAAGGTGCCTACTGGGTATTCCACGATACATAGCCAGGGGTGTGATAATCTAGATGGAATTTGCCGCTCTTCGATAACCGGAGAAATACCTCTGGGCCCCAGAGAAAGCGCACGGCCGTGCTAATATGACTAAGGAGTTAGTCATGGTATGTATCCATCCACTGCTGAGTGAATTGGTCGAGCTATCAACAAGGGTGGCACGCATCTCGCCTTGAGCTTGACTGGTATCGGGTGGCAAAGGGATCGGTATGTGAGTGTATCAAAGTTTAGCCGAATACTGATTCTGTGCATTCGGGGGTCAATACATACAGCTAGGTGCCGTTGTTGATCGGTGGATTGGAAACAGGTTTCCGGATCCACGGCCGACTTGCACTAAACCTAACAGGTTACACACTTAATGAGTTGGTACTGTTTAACGGGTTTGTACGTCGATATGATCAACGTAGGAGATAGAAACTCTAGCGGGCCGAAGCCCACTAGCGTGACTATATAAGGAGAGGCATAGGGGCGGCGTTAGCAGATGAGTTAATCCTTCACCACGCCTAGCCGTCGCGCGCCCGTCCTGCTCTCCAAAACCCTAGCCACACGGCAAGGTTCTAGCACACCCCGTGAGGCGTTCCTGCTCGGTACGTGTGGATACCGCTAGAGACGCTGCCGTACACAGACGCGCTGTTCGGTTGTATCGTCAACGAGCACAGGTGAGACACCGGCGAGCACTTGGCGAACACAGGCAAGTACTTGGTGGTGAACTGGGCGAGTACATCTACTTCCTCTACGCGCAAGAACTGCTTCAGCTGCATCTGCGCATCAAGGGTAACGATCTGTAATCCTCTACTTGCATGTGCTCCTGGGTGATTCGTGGTAGAAAATTTTGATTTTGCGCTTACGTAGTCTACCCGTTTCCCAGCAGAGACGTGCAAGCTAACCTTTGATGAGACTAGCCCTAGAGTTTGGCCAGTTATTTTTCAGTCAAATCTTTCCTTTTAGCCTATCTTTGTTGAAGAGAAGATTAACGGAGATGATGACTCTTCGTGTCATGATCTCAAACTAGCTCCATCGGCGGTGCCTCCTGCTTCAACTTCTGTTCCTCGCGGCGTCCCTCCGCCTTCTGCCTCTTCTCAACTCTTACCCTCTACTTCTCCCTATAAGGTATTACCTGTAGAATCAGCTTCGCCCAATGACTGTTCCTACTTCTCCCGCCCCTAAGGTTGAGGTCACATCTGGGCTCCTCACCACCTTCAAAGATCCACCCACTTGGGCAGATGATCGCGGGTTTGATCGAGAGGATGGTGTTGGCGATTCTTATGCCTAATAGATATAATCTGCAAGCGCACAGATATCATAGTAGCTTTCACCTAGGAGTATTCCAAGGTATCATATTTTCCACAGGAAAGTGGGACAAGGAACATCAAAGCATAAATGAGAATTCACTTACAACTAATCAAACGACCACTATAACATGGGTAAACATAAGATAGGCATGATAACAGTTGACACACACCAGAGACTCTAAAGCGGCATAGTTAGCTGGGAGTACAACAAGACAAGGTTTAGTTCATAAGTTAAGTTCAATCAATTACTAAGCTTGAGCTAGTAGATATGAATGGTAAAATCGTTTAAGAACACTTCGGAGCTCGGCTGATTCACTACCACCCGCTATCAGTTAACAACACCGGATGATTATGATCACCCCCTATTGGGCTCTACTGTACTGAAACTAACGAGGCGGACTTCGCAAAAGGTGATACCACTCGGATAGCAGGGCTGTCACCACCTACTACCTACCGCACCACCGTTGAATCAGGTGTCTACCAAGTCAAAACTAGTCTCGGACACCGCGTCTGCTACTAGAACCAATCACATCTTCTTCGTACCTATATGATGATCTAAGTTCAATACTTAGGCAACCAAAGTATTTGAGCATGAACCCAGACTCGGTACCAGACATAATTAAACAGGGATATAATGATTCCACACTCTCAACTATGCGGAAGATAAAATGCTCATCTTGAGTAAAGAAATGAACTTGTATTAAATATAGCTCGAAGTCATACAAGATAAGTAAAGATACAAGAGCTATACCGGAACTCCCGAAGACTCCTCTGAAACTTCGAGATGAAGCTTGACTCGACTCTAACTACCAGCTACACTAGCCTAGCTCTACATGATGACAAAGTGTAGAACTAGCTCCTTATGGTGAATGGTTTGTGTTACAAATGAGGGAGAGAAAGCCCATTTATAGTGTGGAGATGACTTGGGGATGTGGAGATGCTCCAAGGAATATTCCCCTCAATCTTCTCCTCTTGTGTCATGTGTCAAAGCTTTCTTGCATCCTACTCCTTCTCCATGCGCAACAAACAAGGAATCCAAGGAGTTTGGGTGCATGAGGTGGACACCAGGTGGTTTGGGGAGGTCGGCCAACTGAGGCTGGGTCGGCCGATCGAGGCTAGGTTGGCCAGCCTGGCCCTCCCCTCGATGATCACATTGTGTTTCCTTGCATATGGGACAAAGGAGAAGGAATTTGGGTGAAAAAGTGTGTCGACGATTGGGATATTGACCCAAGTCAACCAATGTTCTTTAGGGAGGAGATAGGAGACACGCCGAACAAGACGAACAACAGCGAACAGGGAGCAGGGGTTTTATCCCCGACAAAGTGGGTCGGCCGGCATAGTCAGGTCGTCCGTTCTGACTCGCAATCTTCCAAAATTCATATCCGCCTCATCTAAGCTCCAAATATATCAAATAATATATGCATTTCAATAGTTTCAACGAGCTCTTCGACATGGTTCAGTCCAATTTGGCATTTTAATACTTCTAAAAAATCTTTAGCTTAAACACCATCTTTCGTCTGATTGCTCATGCTCGATAAACTGTCATTTCTTGTGTATTTTGAGCGTATGCCTGCAAAATATGATTCTACACCAAAACTTGTGGAACTTATTAGTGTTAGGCTAAGTATTACATAGAATTATGTATATTTCCCATTTTTACTAAGCAGTTGATGGGTAAAGTCAGAGTTTAAGCACCATCAATGGTCACCTGATCGAAGTTAGGTGTTTCTCTCCTTTGCTTCTCTCCTGCCTTTCTTGCATCCTTTGAACCAACGAATATCACCCAAGCCTTGTCTGATCTGTCTTGGGTGAATGCAATGCACGAAGAATTACAAAATTTCGAAACAAAGTGTGGAGGCTTATTGAACCCCCTTCTGAACAGACCATAATTGGCACTAAATGGGTGTTCAAGAATAAGCGGAACGAGGAGGGAATGGTGGTTAGAAACAAAGCTAGGTTGATGGCTCAGGATTTCACTCAAGTTGATGGTCTTAACTTTGATGAAACTTATGCTCCAGTTGGTAGGCATGATTCTATATGTATCCTCGTGGCCTTCATGTTGTCCAAGAGACTTAAGCTATATAAAATGGATGTACGAAGTGCCTTCATCAATGGCTACATTAAAGGGGAGGTTTATGTAAGGTAACCCCTAGAGTTTGAGGATCCCAAGCAGCCAGACCATGTTTGTAATCTTGATAAAACCTTATATGGGGGAAGGGCAGCGCTGGAGTACCTCGACGCCAAGCAGTATATTGATTACCGTCCAGACTGGATGGACAAGTGCCCACGCGCCTGGAGGGACCTATGTCTAATGTGGGAATCATCGGACTGGATCGAGATGTCCAAACAAAACAGGGGCAATAGGGATGCCAACCCTGATATCTGCTCCACCTACCTTGGAGGGCTCGGCATGGGTCACATCGCACGAGACATCGTAAGTACACTTCTTCTCTACCTACAATATTATAACTTTAAGAATATCATTAGTACATATATCCCTATTTGATTTCATATAGGAGCACGAGACGGGACTTGAGCCCTCAGGAATCGCCGTGTGGAGGATTGCACACACGCCCCGTGTCCGGCCAGACGGCACACAACCACCGATGCCGCTGGCTGCCCAGGAGAAGCTTGTAAGTGGCTATCTCTATTCTCTTCTCTACACCTACTTTGAGCATTTTCGAAGTAATCCCCTATATATCTGATTTGTTCGCAGGATATCTATAATGCGGCCATGAGGGAAAAGCACGATGCCGACTGTGACCCTGGCAGCATACCAGCCGACCCTATGCTCATATACGACAAGTTTGGTGGGAGGGCTCACGGCAGGTACGGCGTCATGAACGCTGTCGTGCCGCCCGACTCGTACAAGCTTGAGGTTAGGGCACATCGACAGTCTGCCTTGGCTTCCGCTCGTGCCTAGCTGGACGCCTAGAACAAACTTATCGAGGAGTTGAAACAACAGAGGGAGGCGGATGAGCAGCGGTGGAAGGCGGAGCAAGAGGAGAACAACCGGCGCATGCAGGCCATACAAGAACAGAACTTGTACATGATGCAGTACATGCAAAGGGTAATTAAGATCGTATAGCCTGCTAGCTAGGTTGTCATTTCTGGTTTTATAAGCTAACATATTATATCTGCAGGTGTTCTCTGGGGCGGGGTCCTCCAGTCAGGCACAGATGCCTTATATGCCGTCGCCTGTCTTCACGCCGAAGTCTGGGGCCCCGACAACACAGGCCGGCACACTTCCCCCGTTGGCGCCGCCGCATTGGTTTCCCATGGTACAGTTTCCACATGCTCCCGCAGCTTCTCCAAGGGTAATGCATTTAAACCATTTTACAACATATTCATAACAACACAGAAATGCATAAAGTTTTCAAAAATTCATCGTTTTCTCAACTATTGCAGATGTCCGGTTCGGCTACGCCTACGCCTGCGATGATTGCACCGCAGGGAGGTGACGACAGTGCCACAAGGTCGACTCCGCTAGAGCAATTCATGACGGATTTGCTTAACCCAGATCCCGACCTAGGTGGTGGTTCACAAAACCCGTAGGAGTGCTTTTGTGATTTTGTATTAAATTCTACTTTACCGTTCTTGACTTGTGACATTTCTGTAAACGTTGAGACGAGCTTTATCGGCATTGGTCGATAATTTGTGAACGTTGCGACGAGCTTTATCGGCATTTGTTCTATCTGGTGGATGTGTTTATGGTTGAAAATGTGATATCGCACACTTATTTATGTTTGTATATTATCGGGTGAATCGGGGGAATGAATCTGTGGGGTATATGGGGTTATTTTGCAGGTTGAAGATGAAATTTAATAATAATTACCAGAAATTTTTATTTCTGGAAAACTATCTATGTCGTCAGCCATGACCATGGCCGACCACACTGCTCTATCCAGGAGAGCTCTATTGCCCTCCATTATTGTCGGCGGCTTGCATCAAGACCGCCGACATAGAGCTCCACTATTATCGGCGGCTTCCCTCAAGGTCGCCGACATAAATGGTGGCAAGGCAAACGAGCAAGGCCGCCATGTGTCGGCGGCATCTGTATAAACCGACCACATTGACGTGCCACGTGCCGGCCCATCGTTCGACTGTGGGGTCCACTTGGCAGAGCGCCGTCACCCGGTGCGTTCCGTCAGGGGGATCTTGTGTGGTCGGCTCGTTGGGCCGCTTACACAGAGTTAACCCAGGTGGCTTGCCATTCGTGCTTCTATGTCGGCGGGGCCGCCGACAATTTTGGCCTGTGTCGTCGACGCAACGTCGGCGGAGCTGTGTCGGCGCCGCCGACAAATACCTATGTCGGCGGTATTCGAACCTGTGTCGGCGGCTTTGGCCGCCGAAACTAGTAACGATTCCTGTAGTGAGCATATCGTCTGACGTTGCTTTATCTACTACAGAGAACCAGTTGCTTCAAATCTGGCCATCACTTCCACATCGCACGGCAGCATGTTCGGTTAGGCCTGCTTATGCGCAGTTTTGGCCCAGCCCAATCCTGCTTAGGCAAGAAATATACGTGTGGTCGCTGCTGCTGGCTTGCGTGTCGCCGTCCCATTTGAGGCCGCCGCCGCCAACGCCGCCGTCGCCATGGTGCTGCTTCATCTCTCACGTCGTTGTTCCAATCGCTAATTTGTTTTTCCTCATCGCTTATGCAACGTCCCTAGTTGTTGTTGCATCATTCATAGTTGCTGCTGCATTATCTGATTATGGCTGCCTCATCCCTCCACATTGCTGCTTCATCACGATGGAAGGAAATGGAGCAGTGGAGCGTCCTCCTAGTCATGGGCCTCCACCGAATCATGTGTCTCATTCTAATGAAAGGTACAAACTAGAACATATGTATTAGCACATTTAAAGCTTCAACACTACAGACGGTGTAAATTCAGTGTTGTATTTTGTTTTGTGCAAAGAGAATATAGTGCCTAGTTGGATTCCTCGAATTGGTATGGAATTTGGTAGTATGGACGATGCACAAATATTTTGGAACTACTATGGAGGTCGAATGGGTTTTAGTGCCAAAAAGAGATATGGGAACACAAGCAAGAAGGATTATCTTACGACAGAGTTGAACATTCTTCGCTTCTTCATGCATTTTGAGAGGGTTGTTCAAGCAAACAGAGACATAGAGATAAAATCAGAGTATGAATCAAGAAACAAGCTGCCCGAAATAAATAAAAAAAAGAACTCCTATGTTAGTGCAAGCAAGTAAATTGTACACTCCGTAAATTTTTGAAGCCTTCCAAATTATCTATGAAAGGTTTATGTTAGCTTATGCATGATTGACGGATGATGGAAATGTATATGTTGTTTCTATTATATCGATTGATGATCCTGACACTGTTGAAGAAGAACACATGGTAGATGGTTCTTTTCAAGAGGGCAAACTATATATTACAGCTGTCAACAATTTGAGCGATGTGATTTGTTATGCTGCCATGCTATAAAAAATCTCGAGTTGATGGATATCAAGCAATTTTCTAATCATTATGTCTTGAAACGATGGACAAGAGAAGCACAGCATGGAATTGTTCAAGATAATGTTAGGAGAGATGTTTCAGAAGATCTGAAGTTGGATGCTACACGTCACTACAAGTCTCTTTCACATAAGGCTATTTTTTTGGCTTCTCGAGTAGCTGAGGATGAATAAATCTCTTTACTCTTTGACAATGTCTTAGATACCTTTCAAAAGCATATGGAAGAAAGAATCAATAAGAAGATGGCGTAAAGAAATGATCCAATTGTTGTATCGATAATCCAAGAGAACATGCTGTGGCCTACTACCCTTAAGAAAAAAGAAGCAAGAAAGGGTGGTCAGAGAAGAAAGAAAAATTGGGGTGAGAAACAACAAGCCAAGAAGAACAATAAGGTAAGTTGATTCAAATCTAAGCAAAATTGAGAAGAAAAATGTAGAAGATTTAGTTTATTTATTGACTATATGACTAAATTTAAGCTTTATAGGAAGCAACACCAAAACAAATAGCACTGACGTGAATATATGGAGCAACAACAAGCACTGGTGGGAAATCTCTATAGCAGGCCCATTGTCTTTTTATATTTTGTGTATGGTGCTAATGATAAACAGTGGCCACCCTTTATATTTTGTATATGGTGCTAGTAACAACAAGTGGCAAAGCCCTTTATATTTTGTATATGGTGCTAGTAACAACCAGTAGCAATGCCCTTTTATATATGTTGATGATGAGCAGTAGCAATGCCATCTTATATTTTGTATATGGTGAAATTACCTGAAAAACTGCAATGCATAATTTCATGTTTAGTTACTGTCTACAGAAGAGTTCCAGGTTCAGTTACCTCCGTATCAAGTACAAATTGCAACCAAATTTCAATACAAGTTGGCTCCATGTTTGTGCCAAAAGATTAGAAACATTGTTAAAAACCCATTTTTGTCATTTCAATATTTTCTTGTGCATCTGAGAGGTAAATTTGTCAATTCAAATGTATGTTTTTAGTTCAGTTTCTGTAGCTGGTGTGTTATCTGTTTTCGTAGCTAGCTGGGGACGATTTAGAGCTGTCTGATGAAGTCTGGGCGGCCAGATTTGTTGCGCAGCGTATCGGTTCGATAGATAAGTGGGGATCGCTTAGAGCCGTGGGATCAGGATTGGGCGGGTCAGATCTGCTACGATTGTGTCTCTGTCGTAAGTAGCTTAATGTCAGACAATGCGCTTCCTCACGGGCACGGGTCCAGCCACCGAGGCTGCAAAGGCGGTGAGCGCTCCCTAAACCCTTTGCTTGTGCTAATTTTTGTGGCCAATTTTAATATCGTCACTTACGGTTTTCTCGTTATAAACTATTCGTAGCACTTCTGGCCATTCACTTAAAAAAAATGAATTTCAACATGGTGTTATAAAGTTTTATTTTGCGATTTTCACTCGTATGTCTATGACATGTATTTTCATATAATGAAAACCATAGCATATATTTTTATTATTCTTAGAATTACGTTATGCGCTCATACCCGAGTAAAACACAATATTCCAACTCTAAATGTATATCTTAACTTCTGCTAAAAACATCATCCGTCTACCATTAAAATGAAATCTTCAATCGTATCTTCATAATTAATTTCCCTATGAACCTCGTCAACATTAGCATCAGTAGTTTGATTTTGCGAATCTACATGAGATTCTTTTACGGTAAATCCATCAACATCGCCCTTTTGAGTTTGAACCATCGCTTCGATTTTTTTTTCTTCCTACGCTTTTCCTAACCAAAATTATATTTTCTAATTCTAGAAGATATGATGAGGAAATAAAACATCTCCTGGTTTTACAAATAGAAGAAGGGAGCACCAATACAAAGTCTTAGGCCCTGTTCTTTTGAGCTGATCTTAACGGCTGAACAGCTGAACAGCTGAAAATAACTGAATTTCAAGCACTTCTCGAGTTAATCTCGAGATTTGGATCCATTTTGTTTGACTTGCTTTTTAAAGCGTTAGAACCCACCTTCAAAACAGCGAAAAAACAAACTTAAAAAACTCAAAACATATGGCTTTTTAAAACGTAGATAAGTTGTTAAGCTGTTAAGTCGTTAAACTGTTAAACTGAAAAGAACTGGGCCTTAATAATTTAAGAACAAAAATAAATATTCAGACATTGCCCAGTCAAGTCTGCAAAAAAGAAACAGCATGCTTGTGTTAGAGCCTTAATGCAACATCAAGCACTCAAATTGTAGATCCAAAATCACAAAATGCATAGTAGTACTTAACAATTTTTTAGCCCCACTAATATTTTGGAGCCCTGTTATATCGTTTATGTTGAACTTGCTATTGTATGGCCCTGGGGTATGTGTGTTCTTGCTTGAAGTGGTAGTGATATAGGAACTATCACTTTTGGTTCGTGTCATGAACAGGTAGTGATATAGGGACTATAAATATCGGTTTAGGGTATGAACCGATTGTGATAGGTACATATCAGTAGTGACAATGCATCCCATCACTGTCGCTTGTTCACTACCGTTGACATGACCGGCATTAAAGTTTTAAGCCGGCGGTGAACGGGTGTCCTATAGTAGTGATGACATAGTGGAAGGAGCAACAATCGCAGGGTCAGAAGCGCATGTATGGAAAAACGGGACAACGGTTGTATCCATGGCTGGGATGTCCTCGTGGACTAGTGAACCATCATTAATCTTAGCACCGTAAAAAATAGAAAACAACATCATTGTGTAGATAAGCATAGGATAATGCAACTATTTTTGTACATGAACACTGAGATAATCTTAGTACATTAGCTTATATCTATCCCATTCTCAACTTAATCAAATACACACCTTCAATAATGCGAAAGGTATGCTTATATCATCTATATTTGGAAGTTTCCAACAGAAGAAATGACCTAATCCTCATGTCATGCGTGCATACATCCTAGACAATTAACTTTTAGCTCCTACTATGTGTTCTTAAAACTGTAAGCAGAACTAATTAGTCAAGAAACTACTAATCTAATCTGACCAGCACCACTTTGCTACAATTGATAGAAGCTAGCTAGCTAAAGTACTGACTCGAATTTATCATGCTTGTGATTTCAACTATTGTACCAACTTAAGCATGCATCCAAACTTGCTATTCGAATATTATTATAATGGGTTGGGAATATGAATAATTTTCTCCCCGCTCTTACCTAGGTTCATGCATCACCCAATCCAATCAAAAAAATTCTCTTGTAATGTCTTGCCGCTTTTTTTTGGCCAATCATTGATAGGAAAATAGTAGGCAAGGGCTGGAAAAAAAGGGGTGGGGGTGGGGGGCTTATTAGGCACAACATAAAGTAGTCAGGTGCTTTCATCTTCTAAGTGTAAAATGAAAGGGACGTCTGTTCTAATTCCAGTTCCTCTTCACCATTAAAAATGGTTGTGTGTTTGTTGCTGGTGAAATGGTGATAATTGACAGGGGATCATGGTAGGATAACACTTGCAACCAAATTTATACGATTCTTTGTGAGCATCTGATGTGGAATCACACAACAATGGACTTCTATTTTTGTTTAATGGATAGGCTAATAATTAATGAAGCCTTGTTTTTCACTACTGTACATAGTGCAGAAAAATATAACAGTCGAAGCATAATACTGCTGACCACTAGCTATAAATTTAACGGTCATCTTTTAGGGATCAATGTAAAAAGTTTTGAAGTTGCTGTCTACATGGCAGTGGTATGCTATCTTTGAGCTAGTTGCAGTCTAATAACACCCTATGCCTGGAGACATACATAAAAACATATATAAAGGATGTCCAATCCAACAGGTACATCAATCACAAGAGTTAGTATATTAGAGCATCCGTAGCAGGCACTCTATAATACTGTAGCTCTGGATAGAGTGTCTGATATCAGAAAGGAATCTTTTAGAGTGCAGTGTAAAGTCTGAAGGAAATTTAGAGGGAAGGATAGAGGGACCCTCTAATAGTGAAATAGAGGGTGGGGATAAAGTAGCAGATGTGGATGCTCTTAGCATGCAGCTCACATTGCGGTGAGTTGACAAAGACATGTATTCTTGCAATGGAGTAATTAGCTTAAATATGTGACGAAAAGCACAGGTGAACATACTAGCAAAGCAAGCCTTCTGATTGATTAGACTTAACAATGGACTCTCCCCATATTAATAAGTTTGCTCTGCGTTGCAGAAACTGATAATGATTGGCGAGGTGTGGGTTTAGGTATTGTTTGACAAGGCAAGGCAAACAAGGCAAGGATGTTGACTCACAGGGGACGCTGCCGCTGCCAAGCTAATTAAATTAATCCAGGAAATTATAGACTAAACTAACGTTTGCTATCCAGTTGGTTTTCTTGCTTATTAGTATACTCGCTGCATAATTGTACATTGAATAGTGAAGAATGTATATATCGGGTGGTACCTATAATATTTCCTCAAAGGTAGATTTCTTTCTTGTCGTTCTACCTTAAGGATATGCTTTGGCCTTTGAGCTAGGTCCCATATTTTTATCTTCATATTTCAAATATATTTAAATTTGCAATACATTACGTATAGTGTCTTGTTTTGCAAAAATTGTGAGCTTTCGGGAGAGATGGGCTGTTATTCTCAACGATCACATGGAGGTTGACAAAAGAATGTGTCTAGCTCCAAACGACGACAATGCCTTATTTCTCAACCGTTCTTTCGGTCATCGAGAGTACCTGTCTCGATGACCAAACCGTTAAGACTAGAATTTTTACTCAACTGAGTACTCTTGACGGTCGTTTCTCGATGGCTGGCTGTCAAGAATAAGTTGTCACGATGGTTTTTCAGGTAGTCTCGATGGTTTCGGCCGTTGAGTCGGCTATCGTTTGTTGTGGTAGGTGATGAGCTATGCACATATATTATGGCTGGGAGAAGGGATTCAAATTTCCATTGGGCATAACTTTCGCTCTTACACGTGAAATCAACAAAATCCACGAAATTTTGAGTCCCAAAACTGCATATTTCCATGAAACAAGCATTTTGGGTGCCAAAAGCATTTCATTCTTCAGCGAAACATACGAATCTACGAAATTTCGTCAAAATTAAATCCCTAGCCGGGAGATGTGTACAAAGTGCCAGGAATTGTGATATTATAAAAAATCAAGGAAGTGTTGACATATGGTTCATAGAAGGTTGAACTAGTATAATGCCTATTTTGTTATCCAATAGATCAAGTTTATATAATTACTCCATACTCCATAGTGATCAAGTTATAACTTTGTATGCATTCTTAAATCGAAAATATATTGAATCAGATCATAGACATGCATGGTCAAAGTCTAAATGCGAGAGATGATCGTGAACTATTGAATAGAAAAAACTGTTGCCCCAAGAACAATTATTTTGCAATAGCCCATGAGGTTATGTTCTCACCGGTGTGAAGGTTATGGTTTTCTTTCTACTGGCCATCACGATTGAGAATTACTTCAATCCATATCCATCCATCCAACCATCCATCCATCCACAGGTCGATCTACCTTTCAGCCTTGGAAGAAAAGAGAAGGGTGAACATGAAATAAAGAAATTAGACTTGGCTGGGACCAATCAAAGAGAGCAGTCAGTTCCAATGTGATAAGAGTGCAGTCAGGGATTCCTGTGGCTTCATGACAAAAACTTTCAAGTGAAGACAAGACCCTAGACCTTCTCTCCCCCTCAGACCGAAGGCTAGAGAAGAACAGAACCAGCCCGGAAAGGACAAGATCGTCCTCTTTTAGCCGCGGGATTAGTGCGCCCTTGCAGGTGAAACCGCTGCAGCCGCAGCGTCAGATATATCAAGCAGCAGCAGGGTGAGCAGGAGCATCTGAGCACAGAAGCTGTCAAGCCTGCTTGGTTTCCTACACTGGGCTTCTTCCTTCTCTGCGTTCTCGTTTGTGCTCTTCTTGCTTGCGGTAGAAAGCCAAGATCTGGTACGTTTCTTTGAAACCATCCTCTCTTGATATGTGTTTGCTGATATATGTGTGTAGTTGCTGCCATGGTGTGATGCCTTTTTGTGTCCTGACTCTTGAGAGCAGAAGCAAGGTTGCTAGTTCTCTAGAAGAGATACAATCATACAAGAGCTCGAGCTTCTGGTTCGTGAAGATACCGGGATCATACATACTGTGGCTGTGCTTCAAAGGATGGAAGAGGCTAGTAGCAGTTCTGGACAGTCAAGGCAGAGTCATCATGTTCTTGGCTATGGCTTCCATGGCACCATGGCCAACGCCATGCCTTCTGAAAACTTCTTGTAAGACTCTCTCTCTCTCTCAATCTGACGATTCTTTTCTTCCCATCTTTTTTCCCTTTTGGTGATATTATGCAACGGTAGCAAGAAATATGAGCTACATCATGAACTTCCTTCCAATTATAGACAAACTCGCTCCATCCTACCCCCCCCCCCCCCCCCATGGCCCCACACCCCCAAACTCATCCATACCTTTTAACTTATTTTGTGATATCAGTGGCCTTTCTGTTTCTTTACTGTTCTTCATCCTTCCTGCATATGTAAGTTACTACGTACGGTAGAATCTTCATGTAGATCAACTAAGATCATCATATATATTGCACAGTATCCCAATGTTGTTGCCCTCGTGATTTATCAAATACCCTTCTGCATGCCCGGCAGCGAGCAAGAAGGAGGAGGTCCTACCTATTTTGGAGAACTAGAGGAGGCTCTCATGCATCAGGTTGCCACTCTCAGGAGGCCTCAACAAACTGCAACCACCTCCACTGCTCATCATGGAGACACCACGCGTACTCTCTCTCTCTCTCTCTCTCTCTCTCTCTCTCTATGTGTGTGTGTATGTGGCCAAGAGCCCAAGACCAAAAACATACAACTCTGCGAGGAACTTTACCAAGAGGTTTAGGGCATAGTAGTCAAAAGTAACCATGCAGGAGCCGCAGAAGTGCCAGTTGTGCTGCTTGTGTGTGTTGTCTGGTGTGAGCCTGGCACTGGCTACCTTGTGACTCTCCTTCTCCCTCTCCCTCTCTCTGGAGTGCAACAAGTCTCCATGGTAGTACAAGTACCACCCTACACTACAACCATCCCAAAGGGAATAAATTCCACTAGCTTTCACTGCCACGATGGCCCCACTTCCCTCCCTTGTGAGATCCCAGTGCAGCCTTTCAGCTCTGAAGTTACGGATGCAGTCTTGATCTCCTCCTCCCCTACGATATCTTCTTGCAGCCTTCCCCACTACTGCTACTGCTACAGCAACAGCAACAGCAAGGCCTCCTCCTACACTGGACATCTTTCCATCCTGGCCTATGAGGTCTCTCCACACCACTAAGGTATGGACTAGATATGACTCAACATGTACTAGTATTTTGTATCTGTAGACTGTACACCTATAGCTTGTAGCAAGAACAGAAGTCATGCACACAAGTTAGAAAAGCAATGTATGCATAAAGGTGCAGGCGCAAAGGCTGTGTACTGAGCTCTTGCTCTCTTTTTTTTCCTTTGGCATATAGGAGGGTTCAAATGTGACAGCAGACAGCACAGACTCGGAGAGCAGCAGCAAGAACAACAGCAACCACAAGGCCTCATCACATCAGCAAGGGGTGGTCGCCATGGGAAGCCAGTTTGATCAAGGTTCGCAGCAGCAGCAGCAGAAGGTATGTGTCAATGTCGTTGTGCCTAGCCTGATCCTATCAATTGACGTTGCATGCTGGAGTTTCTTGATGCATTGGTATACTTCTTGGATGGTACTGTATCTGTTTTCTTTGCTTCTCAATCATGCAAATGCTGTGTATTGTTGATGTTCCTTTATCCTGGCGTCATGTCACTAGCTAGCCCACAACTTCCAAGATGCTCATGTAGGTGCATGCTCCTACAGGTAGAAGAACCCACTGTTCAGGGGCATTTAAGATCGTGCTTCTCCCAAGATCTCCAATCCCAACAAGTTTGGTGAATCATTTGGCCCTATAGAAAGTTCCAACTTGTTCCCCCTCTGGCTTCGTCGATGGGACCCGTGTTCGCTATAGTATTCGGTGAAGAACGTGATTGAAAATTTTCATTTGATTAGCATCCAAAAAATTACATTTGATTCACTTTTAAAAAAAATCACCTGTGAATGAGCTTTCCTGTAGGATGATGTACAGCATCTTACACAAGATATCAGTCGTTCTAGTTTATTTTATACCTCCAATAAAACAGGTGTGGATAAGTCTAGCAGATGATATGTTAGATTAGTGCTGCCGTTGGTGTTGCAGCAGACGACAAGCGAGATTCTTACAATAATATCTCTAGCTAGCTTGCAAAAATTGTGGCCAAATAGAAATGCACCAACCGATGCTTAAATAGTGGCACCTTGGTCAGTGGTGCTTTAGGTACTTTCTGGTCAATTGATGAACTGCCAAGATCATATTGGGTAGATAATTGTGTCAAACTATTTAACTCACACTTAAAGAGAACCTCACAAATTAGGGCGCGACAGCAACATGAACAAAAAGCAAAACCAGGTTTTGTCCGTTGCTGGAGTGGGTGGCTTCCACCAAATGTACGTGACTGTTTTTTATTCGTGCCCTGATGTAACGTGCATATAGAGATCATACTATATTGTTTGCGCCATGGACGCATATGTGCATAGCACTCTCTCTCTCTCTCTCTCTCTCTCTCAGTTTTCCATCTTGCAAGTCGCTCATGTCTCCATTTGCCACCATGCAGAAGATGGCATTAAGTTCCAATCATAGTGAAAGTAGAACTGGCAAGACACTTGATCCAAAGGTACCTATGCAATTCTCTCTATTGATGCTTAGATTGTGCTATTGTGCATGCATGCACGGGTCAGCCATGCAATGCTATTGCAGCCTGCAGGCTGGTCGTGATTGTGTGCATGCTAGCGTTTGACAATTTGAGATAACGAGTTCTTTTCTCTTGGTGTCACCAGACCATGAGAAGGTTAGCTCAGAATCGAGAGGCCGCACGTAAAAGCCGACTGCGAAAGAAGGTGAATTACTGTTCTAAGCGTTGGCTATATACTCTGAAACTGAACGTATTAAGCAGTAAATTTCCAAAACCACTGATATTTGGCAGTTTTATCTCTGTATATATCCAGTTATCCACCATCACAGGCCTACAAGTCAGGCTTGGCAGTGAATTTTATAAGTTATTGACAGCTTTACCTCTACGCCCACCATCATAGGCTAGCTTACATTCAGCAATAAAATTTCTGAAGTTTTGACAATTTTATCTCTACATCCATGATCCACCGTAGGTTTACATCCAGCAGCTTGAGAGCGGCAAGCTGAAGCTTGCTCAGCTGGAGCACGATCTCCAGCGTGCTCGTTCCCAGGTAAATTTTACAGTATGATCCTTTAATTTTGTGGGTGCTAAGTGCTAATTACTGACCATGTACATGAGCACGTACGTCCATCTACACAATCTTGTGCAATCTGAACGAACGAGCGTGTTGTGATTTGTGCAGGGTCTCTTGCTCGGAGGATCTCCACCAGGTGGAAACACCAGCTCAGGTGCATGATTTGGTCGCTAGCTCTTGTCATGTAAATACGTTTTACTCTCTTAATTAATTACTCCCTGCAGCCAAAAAGAATAAAATAGATGCCTTTAATCTGGACATCAAGACGTCCGCTGAAATATAACTTTGATGGTTGTTTCCATCATAACAACTTAACACCGTAAGAAACGACAACGTTAACACCGCAAGAAACGACAATGTTATCGACGGTCATCGAATAGCACAGTGGCTAGATAGCAGTTGTCCATCGTAATAAAAAAAAATGATCAATTAATGGCCCGAAAAGAGAGGGTCTATGTAGGGATGCAATTTGGGTTACTTTGCGGATACATGTGTGAACCCACTTACTTCATTAAAATACACTAAGCCTTATAGTGCTTTGTGTATTTCGGTGAAACAAGCGTGTTTGCTGGTACCCGCGAAACAACCCACATGCATCCCTAGGTCCATGGCAAATCATGGTCGGCGACTTATCCTCATCTGTAGTTAGAGAGCGGACGGATTTGGCTGCGGAGAATGATCCATTTTTTTTCATTATACCTAAAAAACTCAATATTATATCCACTGCTGCTGAGCTGCCTCCCTGGCGCATGCACGACGACTGTGCATGGCATCCATTCTGCAGGCGCCGCCATGTTCGACGCCGAGTACGGGCGGTGGCTGGACGAGCACGGGCGACGCACGGCGGAGCTCCAGGGCGGGCTGCACGCGCACCTGCCGGACGGCGACCTCAGGGCCCTCGTCGACGGCGCCCTCACCCGCTACGACGAGCTGTTCCGCCTCAGGGCCGCCGCGGCCAAGTCCGACGTGTTCCACCTCATCACCGGGACGTGGGCCACCCCCGCCGAGCGCTGCTTCCTCTGGATGGGCGGCTTCAGGCCCTCCGATCTGCTCAAGGTGATCACCGAATCAAACACCAGATATGATATGATCATCGAATGGTCCAATGGCAGTGCACATGACACTGGCATCATCCTAATAGAAGAACATGAAGCTCAATTTCAATTTCAGAGGTTTGACATGCAAGAAGATCGCCCATGCATCAATCCAGCGCAGGACAGAAAAAGAAAAGGAAAATCAATAATAATATGAATCTGAGCTAAATCCCAAGTGCATATACGGTTTTATGGTCTGATTACATGATGATGACTTAATTTGGTCTTGCTGCATGCAGACACTGTTGCCCCAGCTAGATCCCCTGACTGAACAGCAGGTGGTTGGCATCTGCAACCTGCAACAGTCGTCACAGCAGGCAGAGGAAGCTCTCTCCCAGGGCCTGGAGCAGTTGCATCAGTCTATTGCTGACACGGTGGCCAGCGGGTCCCTGGTTGAGGAGGACAACATCGGGAGTTTCATGGGCCAGATGGCTCTTGCCCTTGGCAAGCTGTCTAACCTTGAAGGCTTTGTCATACAGGTACAGGTTTCCAGTGTTTCATAGCCCCAATCTTCATCATCCTGCCGATGTATATGTAGGATTTGCCACACAATTTTCTGGCGTTTGATTAGACTTTGTAGATAAGCAATTTTCCCACCTAATGAAACTTCTAGGTATAAAAAAATTTGTAGCTCCATTCAAGGGGGATTTTATTTCACTGCACACCTGTATCATGCTAAACCTCATCAGTGTGCCTGCTAACAGTGCGAAGAAAAAAGCAATTTGACCATTTCAGTCAATAAAACAAGTTTGTTACTACGGAGTTCGCATCTCCCCCCTTTCTGATATCTCATTGTAGAGCTGTGCTGTGTGGTCTATGCATTGAATGAAGATCCTAAACATGTGTAATTTTCAGGCTGATAACTTGAGACAGCAGACTCTTCACCAAATGTACAGGATTCTGACGGTTAGGCAGGCAGCTCGATGTTTTCTGGCCATTGGAGAGTACCATAACCGCCTCCGTGCCCTAAGCTCCCTCTGGGTTTCTCGCCCTCAAGAGTAAGTACCATGCAGTTTCCACCCTAGTGTCCTACCTGTAGTTTGTTTGGCCCTTTTTTTTAAAAAAATGATTCCTACTTGTAGTAGTGGTTGAAGGTAGTGTTTGTCTATGATTGGAAAATTTCGAGTACATTGATTGATCCATGGCTTAATAAAAGTATGAAGCATCTAAATTAATATACTTAGATGTTCCCTACTAAATCAGCATTGAATGAACCCCCCTCCTACCAGCAATCAAAAGTCAACAAGCATTTTATGTACATCCTGAAATACCCTTTAGTTGTATAATTTCTTACTGGAGCTTAATTTGTAAACAGAAATGAATGTGCTTGTACTTATCTATGTTTAATCTGAGGGTCCCTTTAGGACCTCTTTTTTTAGCAAAGAGGGAGGAGCGCTGCTATCTCTTAATGAGAATAAACCAAAGACACTTGTACAGGGACCAAGAAACAAAAAAAAGGGGGCAGAGGGTGCAACCCAGCTCCCCTGAACTGTTAATAGAATAATTGCTACCCGAAATCCGCCTGGGGCAAAAGACAGCAGAGGCTAACTCCTGCAGGGTTGGCCGCTAGACCTTTAGGAACTGCCCATTTTTTTAAAAAAATGGCAAGACCAAGTGCATGCTAAATAATAAATATACATGGTTTCTGCCGCTTTTCTCTAGATCTTGCAACTATTTCAGCCAACTAACCAAATTCTGTAGGGATGTTAAGGAAGAATAGGATCATCAGCTGTAGCACTTTTTTTTCTGGATGCATCCCTATTCTATTCATTGTTGGTGGTTGCTTTGCCTGCAGGATACTGGTGGCAGATGAAGGGGATTGTCGAGAGCTAAGCATTGCAGCACAACAATCTGGAAGCCAATTTTCAGCCTTCTGATTCAAATGTATTTTGCAACTAACCTTCAATGTAGGAGCAAATGTAAAAGCAACTGGGAAGGAAAAGCTTTAAATGCAATCTAGCAGACATGTGAGAAAAACATAAGATAGTTGGAAAACAAGGGAAGCTTCAGAATTGCAAGAATTTCTTTTTCAAACCAACCTGCAAGAATTTCTTTGAAGTCAGAATGCGTTGAAATTCCATGAGATTTTTCCTGGGATGTCAAATGGTTTAATGTATTGTGGAGCGAGAACAAAAAAAAATGGCAGCTAGAATTTATTGTTGAAATAGTACTTATGTGTTCTTATGGTTGCTTCTGCCAAGCCTAAGCCTACATTTCTATGAGAGTACTTTCTATCCTACAACTCTACAAGTGATGACTACATAAAAAAAATGCTGGCATCTCTACCTGAATATCTTGGATTTATGGGTGGGTCATCTAATAGAATATGAAATTGTCAAACTACCGAGAAATGAGCTGAACATTGAATAAAATAGATAGAGGTATTCATTATCGTGAGAATTACAAGATGTCAAATCTGGTACTTTCATGATACTGATTGCAAATGTTGTTATATCTGGATTACAGACTACTTTGGTTATTATGCTAAACGTGTATCAACAATCAATATCTCTATATGCCTACTAATCTATACATAAGTAACTTGTCAAGGCAAATGTGCTTGCATTTGATAAACAGGTACTGGGAGGAAAAGGATGGCCTTTATAAACCATGCTGTAATTTTCCAACACAGTTTTGAGGGTTAAACCAGATTCTTGGTTTACAGATTTTCACTTCTTTAGTTTTGACCTTCGAGATTCTAACACTAACCTAACTTTTGGAAAGGTTGCTTGCCTTAAAATAATGGACATTGCACATCATTGGGTATGCTGTGAAAAAGGGTTGCTTAGAGGAGAGCTACTCATACACCTAATTACACACTCGTACAGCTACGAAAAAGGTTACAGAGGATGTTCTTATTTCACAAAGGATTTCAATACACAATGGAATAATTCAAATTAAGAATGTTATCCTATTGATATACAGCATGACTTTATGGTGTTTCGAAGTTCGAACAAAACCAGTATATCATATAGAGAATTGACTCACAGCTAGTTCTCTTTTTTCTGAGAAACTCGATGTTTGGACCAATCTTCCAAGGTTCTCCGGTGAAGGGCATTCATCTTTATCTTTCTTCTCTCTCGGATGATATTTTCAGCATCTTTCCAGTTTTCAGCAATCCCCAGTGCCACTAGAATTGCACACATCACACAAGCACTTCTTCCATGACCTGATGTGCAAATCATGCACATAACATAAAAATTGTTATGTCTGTCGATATAATATTAAAATAAAAATTAGAAAACAATTGTGTACACAACAAGGCTATCAAATTATGGCCAATATTAACTATTTCTTAGAAAATCAAGTCTATCATAAGAGATGGATCTTTACTGACCAAATGCACAGTGGACATAAACTGGTTTTCCCTCGGCTCTCTTTTCACATGCCCATCGTGATGCAAGTTCAATTTGGTATGGTGCTGGAGCTCTTGTGTCCCACGTAGCAACACAAAGATACTCATTGGTTGGAACAAAGTCACTTCTTGGCAGCTCACACGTGCAGTCAATAACAGATGGGCCTCCAGGGGGCAAATGCTTCAACATAAATGGCCATCCACCCAGATATAGGCCTTCAGCAATCTTGTCATACACAGACTCCTTCCTCAAAAATCTCTTCACCATTGCATATGCCCGGGCAAGCATCAAGAAAGGACCAAATAGTATATTTGACCAAATAGGAAATCTCCCCTCTGAATTCTTCCCCAAGATCCAAGGTATGTTGATGACGGTATGGGATGCAACAGTGACAATATAGGCAATAAAACTGGTTGCTAGAAAAGGAACCATCAAAAACTTCATACCAAGCTCCCACAAACCAACAGACGTGACAAGAAGAGCTGTTGCGGCGATACCAATCACCTTGGATATCCCCATGTTTGTCTGCTATGAATGCAACCTCTTTGATATTACCAAATACCAACGCCAAATCTGGATCAAGATTGCCATCAGCAAATATGTCGATGGAGCAGAAAAAAAAGAAGAAAACTTTTTCCATATGACACTATGGTATAACATTTTCTTCTGAAACCAAGGGCAGGAACTCTGCCATTCATTTCAAGAAGAAGAGAATTTAAACATCAAGTCTTAGATAGCAGGGATCAAAGGTACAGATATAACGTAATTTGGTCGATGCATTCATGAACATGATAACTGTTGGCAAGCCACTGAATCATTTGCATGCAGTGGCAGATCCAATCTGAACTCACAAAATAGGGAGAACTCAAAAGGAGAGGGAAATGAGGCTGGGGGAGGAGAGAGAACCGTGGAAGAGTCGTGGTCGCGAGGGGAGCGGAGCAGATCAGCGAGCACTCAAGGGGTGCGGATCCATGGGGATGCAGCCAGCCAGGGTATGGTAGGGGTGGGCGTTTGGTTTCTTCGGTGTTTTCTGTTCGGTTTATTCGGTATTTAAAAAATTCGGTACCTGGAAAATGGGTACCAAAATTTTAGGTTTTGAATTTTCGTGTCTGACCTAATTGATCTGTAATTAGTAATTACTTGTTGGAGTCAAGCATCACTCTGTTGGAGATGCTTCATACAAATGTACAGTTGTCTCAAGATGCCCATGGCGCCTCACTCCATGGTCTTCATTGATGGTTCTACCCATCTCTCGTGGGATGATGCTTGATGATGAGCGAAACATCATCCACATCACTAATACAATGCACATGATCTATATATGACGTTCTAGCAAACATAGTAAATATGCTTCACTGTATTCCATGGATTGTGGTCATTCATTTAGCTTTATCCTGAACCAACACACACGAGCAAAAGTGCATCTATTGATATAAGAAGGATACGAGGTGCATTGTTGAGGAAGTTAAAAGCATATAATTGAGCTCTTCGGTATTTTTTAATAGAATCCTATAAATAGGTTTTCAGGCTATAAGAAACTTTTGTTTCCACCACTTTTTGCATATAGAAGAAAAAACATATTGCAGGCATATTATTCGGAAGCTAACAGCATGCAAATAAAAATATATATAGATTTCGCATGACCATAAGTTCGTAGTATTGAACAATAGGATAACAATGGCAAACCGAACAATTTATCACATTGCACAATTCGAGAAAGAAGAAAATACCAAAGACGACAACATTAATACTACTAAAGATTGGTAACTTTTTTCTGAGATAGAAAGAATGATAGCTCCATCAAATATAATTATTCAGAATTTTTAATCCATCCAAGAACTGTCCTAAACGTCATCTTTTCTACTCCATAACATTTGTGGTCCATTTAAATTCAACCATCGTCCAATCCAACCAAGAATCAGGAACCAGATCCTATCTATGCCAAACCATTCGAGTCGGGGGCATTAGATCCAAGCAGAACACATCAAGAACCAATAAGGAAGCCGACCAAACAACCACACTGATCTGAGCTGATTACCACGAAGAAAGAAACGAGGGAGACAGGCAGGGGAGCGGCCAGCCTGCCGAATGGGGATTGGGGATTACCTCTGAAGTTGAGGGCGAGGGCGCGGGCGAGGTCTGAGGCCTGGGGCGGAAGAGGAAGAGGAGGACGCGGCCATGGCCCATGGGGATGGTCGTTTTCCTCTCCCGTCAAAATAGGGAGGCATGCTATTTTTCGAGATTTTCCCCTTATTATTTTCCCTTTTCCAACATGGCAATATCCAAGGTCTCTTTCTATCGAATTTATTACTGTTCTGACAACTCGCATCATGTAGCCTACGCTTGGAAAATGACGAAAGATTACATCATGATAATATTTTTAGGGGCGTGTTACGCGTTGGGCACCCGATCCAGATGATTGGGATCGGACGCTCCCATCCCGACGACGCACGGACAGTAAGCGACAAAAAAAAATGACCCCACCATACCCTATCTGTTCCAGGGTCGAAATAAGTGCGTCGACCCCCCTGTTTCTACTTGTTCTCATATCCTTGCGTCTACGCCGACGCGGAGTCCCCATGTTTCTGTGATTTTTTCGGTGAATTTGTGTACGATTTTGTCATTACGGCTGATTCTTTCCTCCCGAAACATGGATCCGCAAGCCGAAGATCTCCGCATGCTTTTGGATTTAGGAAAAGTTCTCCAGCCTATGAGTGCATCAGATCCCCTTGCGGATGTCGCTGCGGCGTCAAATCCCTGATCTGAGCAAGCATTCGGGAGGAAGTTTGGGAACGCGAATAAGACTTGTTGCCTTGATTTGAATGTCGTCCCAACTAGTTCTGCGTCGATTTGTGAGATACGAGTACAACCAGTAGAAATCTCAACTTGTTTTTTGTTGTATGCACTTACGATTGATACATGACATGTTCTGTGTGAACTCCTTAATTGTTTCTGATGCTTTATATTGATTTCAAAATATGTATTGCTGTTCGTTTATGTATATTTGTTCCATCAGAAAAATGTGCGCAACCTTTTTGTTGTTGAATTGATTGTGTATTTTTTGTAAATTGTATGTTATGATGACGATAAAAAATAACAGGGTGGGACTCCAAATAAAGATATGCCTAGTTGTTCGAACACACTAGAACATGTTGATTCTTACACTACTGTTGATGTGTCAGATGATGTTGGAACAGATCTTGATGAAGATGTGGTTACCTCCCAGCCTGTTATACCATTTGTTGACATGGTGTTTGACACTATTGATGAAGCACAGAAAATTTACAATGACTATGCTTTGAAGATGAGTTTTGGGACAAGAAGTAGGTCTTCTCGAACTAGTAAGAAGAACGGTGAGCTGATAAGAAGGGATTTTGATTGTGGACATGCAAGAAAACCAATTGAAACAAATGCAGATTCAGCGGGTACAGTGAGGAGCAGCTCAAACACGGGGAGTTTGGTCAGTGGGAAATCCACGGTAAAGACCCGCGACAAACGGCAAAGGGATAAGGTGATCAGATATAATTGCAAAGCACATATGGCTGTCGGTTTGCAAGGGGAAAAATGGTATGTTAGGGTGATCAAAACAAATCATAATCACCCGATGGTTAGGCTTGTTTGAGTTAGAAGACTTTATAGATCGCATAGAAAAATATCAAGGGAGGACTATGACTTCTTGAAGACTCTGCACAACTGGAACATACCTACTGCACAAATAATGGCTTTGGCAGGAGACCTGCGTAGAAGTGTTAGGAACCTTACCTTTACAACGAAAGATGTTTCAAACATGAGGACAGACCTGAGAAAACATCACTCGTTCCAGGACTTGAATTTGACTGTTGAACAATTCTAAAAGATACAATCTGATATTCCCTCGTTCTATTATGCAACTCAAATGGGTGAGGATAATATCGCCAAGTCAGTGTTCTGGGTTGATGGTAGAACAAGGGTTATGTATCAAGTTTTCGGTGATTGTGTGTTTTTTGATACAACATTCATGTCTAATCGTTACGACATGTCTTTTGCGTCATTTGTTGGGATTAACAATCATGCAAGAACAATTCTACTAGGTTGTGCTCTTATCCAATATGAAACAGCTGATACATTTGCTTGGTTGTTTGAAACATGGTTGCTATCAATGCATGGCAAAGCTTCCAAATGTATGATGACCGATTAGGATAGGGCCATGAAAGCAACACTTGTTAGGTTTTCCCCAATACTGTACATAGGTGTTGCAAGTGGCATGTGATGAAAAATGCATGTGACAAGCTAACGAGCTTGTTTGCAACAAAAGAGGGTTTTGCTGATGAATTACATAAGATTATTGATGACTCACAGGCAGTGGGGGAATTTGAGACTTCATGGCAAGTGATGTGCGAGAGATATGGCTTATTAAAAAACCAACATCTTCTGAACATGTGGAACACGAGAAAGAGCTGGGCACTAGTTTATTTCAGACAAATTTTTTTCCCCTTCACAAGCACTACAGGAAGATCTGAGGGGCTAAACGCTGTATTCAAATCGCTTGTACACCCTAGTGACTCTGTGTGATCCTTTGTAAAGCATTATGAATTCATAATAGAAAACATGCTCAACAAGGAAGATGGTGAAAAATTCAAAGGACAAACATCAATGTCAAGCATTTGGTCTAGGTAAGTGAAACTAATAGATAAAACATGAATGCGTTTACATTTTTTTGTTGCTTGTAACATGATGCTTTTTTGAAAAATATAGGTACAACTTGGAGGCACAAGTATCCAATTTCTACACAAGAAATATCTTCTACAAGCTTCAAAACCTGCTAATGCAATCTACATCATACACTTGTACAAGGCTTATTGGTCCTCCTGTTGGCACTGAACAATATAATTTGAAAGCGACAGGTGGAGACAATGGTAGAACATTTGTTGTCTCAATCCTTGATCAGGGTTCAACGTTTTGCTGCAGCCGCAACATGTTTGAAATGGATGGCTTGTTATGTCCTTACATATTGAAAGTCATGATATAGAATGACTTGCAGAAAATACCTGACAGATATCTTTTGAAGAGATGGTCTCACCATACAACTCAAAGTGCTTTGGAATCTCTTTCAAATTCAGAGCCTTGCTTTGGAGTGCCAAAAACAAATGTTCTGCGTTTCAACTCGTTGTGCAGGAAACTCACGGTCCTTGCTTCTGAAGGAAGTGTTGATGAACATGCATACAACACAGTCTTAAATTTCATTGCCGCTGACGGCGTGTTCTCCGCTCAACCACTGCGGATCACACCCCTATCAGATTTTCTAACTTGCTAGCCGATCAGCTCGGGCTCAGTTCGATTCGAGCGTCAAGCACGGCGAGGAGCGACACGCAGAGTTTACCCAGGTTCGGAACCCCTCGCGGGTAATAGTCCTACTCCTGCCGAGTCTTAGCTCTTTTAAGATGGTGACAAATTCAAAGGACAAACATCAATGTCAAGCCTTTGGTCTAGGTAAGTGAAACTAATAGATAAAACATGAATGCGTTTACACTTTTTTTGTTGCTTGTAACATGATGCTTTTTTGAAAAATATAGGTACAACTTGGAGGCACAAGTAGCCAATTTCTACACAAGAAGTATCTTCTACAAGCTTTAAAACCTGCTGATGCAATCTACATCATATACCTGTACAAGGCTTATTGGTCCTCCTACTGGCACTGAACAATATAATTTGAAAGCGACAGGTGGAGACAATGGTAGAACATTTGTTGTCTCAATCCTTGATCAGGGTTCAACGTTTTGCTGCAGCTGCAATATGTTTGAAATGGATGGCTTGTTATGTCGTTACATATTGAAAGTCATGACATAGAATGACTTGCAGAAAATACCTGACAGATATCTTTTGAAGAGATGGTCTCACCATACAACTCAAAGTGCTTTGGAATCTCTTTTAAATTCAGAGCCTTGCTTTGGAGTGCCAAAAACAAATGTTTTGCGTTTCAACTCATTGTGCAAGAAACTCACAGTCCTTGCTTCTGAAGGAAGTGTTGATGAACATGCATACAACACAGTCTTAAATTTCATTGCTGCTACGAGAGAGATGCTGGCAGAATCAACAACTCACCCTAAAGGCCAAATTGACAGCATGCATCAGGATGCAAGTGATTTTTTGCGAAACTCAACGAAAGTAACAAGCAAGAGCAGGTCAACGAAAAAATCACGAAGAAAGAAGCCTGCATCTGAACTTGCAGTTGAGAAGAATAAGAAAAGGAAGACCACAATTCACTGCTCGCACTGCCAAGGGGAATCACACAACACCCAGACGTGCCAACTGCTGAAGATCGTTAGGTTTCAGGATTCATTTTTTGCACGGCAGGGGTAGGACCAAGTAGAAAATTGTGCTGGTACGAAAAGTATAAAAATGTAATTATGCATTGGTTTTAATTTGTTTGTAGCAGATGTTCACGTGCACTCTTCATTTATATGCTTTGCAACAGATAGTTATTTCGTTTTTGCAACACTAATTGCAATGTTTTTTTAATCTTCTGGCTATGCTCAATTGTGAAAACATATTGACTTTGATGTCTGTTTGATGGAACAAAAAATTTTATCATGGATTAACTTTTTAATGTTGTGCATGTAAGAAAAATTAATGGTGCTATGTTAATTTACTTGTTTACCTTCCTCATTGCAAAAATATTTTATTTTATTATTGAATAAAAGGGGAGGATGGTGTTATCTTTCACTAAACAACAATACAGATTTTGTGCATTGCTTTCAAAATGCGACATATGTAAAAACACAAAAAGATAGGAAACAAAAAACGCCATGTGCCGAGGGGAGGGGGAGGAACCAGACATAGGGATGACATTGGTTGAAAGTATAAGTTTCTGAATTTGTTCAAATGTTCAAAGACGTCATGTATCCCGACATCATGTTTTCACATGTTAAATAGTGTTAAAACATGTTACAAACGAGGTCCTGCCTCCAGATGACAAAATAACCGATAATTTTGTCTCACAGCATACAAAAGACAAAAAAAACTATGTCATTATTTAATCCTTCCCCTCGCAATCACCGTATTCCTAATCTTGTTTTCCACGTACTCTATCTTGTTAAGCAGTATTCAAATCGCTTGTGTTGATGGTGTTCAGTGGTGATGTGATTAGCCTTATGGTAAACACCTTTCGGTACCCTGGTATACTGTCCTGCAATAGAACACACATATAGAGTAAACACACATACATGCAAACACATTAGAAATTAAAAGAAAAAAATCTGTAATTCTCCGTATACACTGAACACATAGATAGGTGATTGTTTCTTACTGGGAGAAAATACATGAGGGTCTTGTCGTCCCAATTCTCCATATAAACCATAGTAAAAATCCCGCAGTTGAACCTATTTTTTTTGGGTAAATATTAAAACAAGACACACAAAAAATGATAACAGGAAAAAATAAAGTTATGGACAAAAACTAACAAGTTGGATTGCTGTGGGTAATCTGTTGGGGAACATCTTTGAAACTTCCCTACGTCTTTCTTGAACAACTTTGTTACATTCAACAATTTAATGAAATTTGCTACCTGTCATTTCAATTCTCACACATTTGCAATGTCTATATAAACTGAAGAAAACAATGCTACAAAAATGTATAAAAAGAGAAGAAGAAAAACTAAGTCACTAACCACATTGTTCACCGCTGAGCGTGCTGTTGTGTTCTTTGCATTCTTGATTGGGTCAAAAAAAATTGATTTGCGAATAGAGATTATTAACACAGAGTAGCACCCAATGCTTATTACGAATGATGGGAAAGAAAATCTGAATTTAAATTCGGAAAAAAGCATTAGTACATAAAAAAATAAGACACGAAGTAAATTCTTGCATAGTGAATAAATTAAACATTGAGTAACATGTTGTAACATCCTTGAGCAGACCCAAAAAAATCTATGCCGGCAAAACATAAATAACAAACATGTTGTAACATAGATCAGGCTAATTCAATTTGAATATCAACGAATAAATTTAGCAAAAAAACATGCAAAAACAATGTTTTGGCATGTCAAAACATGCAAAAACATATTGGAATATGGAAAACTTGTTTCACAAAAATTTAGCAAAAACATGCAAAAACATATTGGAACATGGGAAACTTGTTTCGCAATGTTACATGAGGGAACATGATAAAAAACATGCATAACCTTGGTAACATAATGAAACATGTATGAACATGTCAAAACATGTTTGAACATGTCATCTATGTTTATCATGTTGTACATGTTTTCCATCCATGTGTTTGAACATGTTTTATCATGTTTGAACATGTTTTGACATGTTCATACATGTTTTATTATGTTACACCAATTTTATGCATGAACATGCAGATGTACATGGCGGCAGCAGTCAGACAAATTGCCAGGAAAAAAGTATAAACAAAATGCAGAATTGATTGTATATATGAATACAACTTTAGATCTAATAAAAAAAGAATAGAAATTACGAAGTCTCTCTTAGCGAGATTGTACTTCTCATTTAACCTGTTGAGCTCTCTAAGACAGTTCTGTGGCATGAAATTTTTAGGATCGAGCAACAACTGCGACTGTTTGTCAATGCACATAAAAAACACTTTGACGTCATGGCCTGAATAATAAGATGTATCGTAAGTTTTTAATAAAAAAATATACCGTCAGGACAGGGGATATAGCAAACTTCCTAGGGTGTGTCTTCCTTGTTGGAGCTTCACTTTCATCTGAATTGAATTGCTCCACAAAAACAGTCATCAATTCGTTATCCACTTCACCTCTAGGCTTGAGAGAGTTGTAAAAATGTTCATATGATATATGGAAACCACAAATCTCAACAAAGACAGGCCTATGGTGCAGGTAGAAAAAAGTGTAAACACATATGTCACTTCCAAAAAAACTTGAACATTATATACTGTTATTGACATTGTAAGAGTATTATTACACTTATGAGGACTAGGAATTTTGGGAGGTACTCACTGTTCAGCTCCTTTTTTTGGCTTGCTAATGAATCTTTTTCAAATATACTTTGAGTATGTGTCCTCCGCCAATTTATCGACCTTCAGTTTCTTCAGCTTAACTCCGTCATCCAATGGTTTTGCTGCTCGCTTCTTCCTATTCTTCATCTCAAATGTGCTTGATCCACTACTTAGTCCAATTCTCCCGTAAACAATGACCGGAACATCACCTACCACAAAAAAAAACACACATGTGGGCATCGCCTGCTGGGAAAAAAAATGATATTGTGAATCAAACAACAAAAAAAAAATCAGTAAAAATGTGAAAAAATACCTCTTGTGGGGCTTTTATCTGAATCATTAATGGCATTGACGCCTGCATGATCTAGAACAGTATCAGAATCAACACTGTTACCTCTGCTTGTCAGATTTCCTTGCGGTGACACAGTATGTACGTTATGTGTGTCATCATGTGTTTCAGCATCTGGAGCATCAAAATCAATACCGAGATCGAAATTTGGAATATGAGCATCTTGGCAGTACGTAGGACAATTTGAATCATCGTGTTTGGGAGAGCTTGGTGGCACTACATCATTTAAAGTTTGGCTCGCACTAGCTTGTGGGCTGACAATAAGTTTACTTCCAAAGCTTCCACGCACACTGGCTAAAACTTCAGCTATATGTGTACTCGCACCAGAATAGGATGGACTGTCAGTGGGAATTGGCGTTGTTCCAATTGAATTTGGTTTATTAGCTGCTCCTTCCCCAAAAATCAACTACTGCATCCTTGTGTTTTGATTTGTTTGCTCCTGCTTCCACATCATCTTCTTGCCCCAGCTTTTGTACTGTTTCATTTGCTACTGCTTTGTAAACAACATCTATTGCCTCCTCATTACTTTTGGATTGTGCTATACAACCTTTGAAAACATAAACTACACCATCGGCAATTCCATACAAAGTTTTTTCAGGTCTTACGTTTTTATTATTTTGTAAGGACAGATTACTTGCTTGTTGTGCCATGTCACGTTCTGAAACTTCCTTGATGTCGTTCAACAATGCAGCTACGCGATTTGAGTACAGTGACTTCATATTATTGAGTACCGACACCATGTCCTTAGCCCAAAGAGCATCATGCTTCTCAACAACTTCTTGAATGTTGCAAGGCATCTATATTACATGGAACAGATGACAAAAAAAGCGAAAAAAGAAATAAATATTCAACAAATAAAACAATCAGGAAATTACAAAAAACACACACAAGGGTACAAGCTACATACAATAATTAGGATAAAATTGAAAAAGATCAAAATGCAGAAAAAGATACTTATATTGGAACAAGTATTGCTTGCCTGAGAATTCTTTATCCAGTCCTCCAGAGAAACAGAATCAACTAATACGGCAGCACTAGCGTTTGTTTGGCTGTTTTCATATGGGCTAGATGCCATGTCTCGAAACTACGAAAAAATAATCAAACATCTGGTTATATAAAAAATATGAAATGAAAACAATGCGTTCCAAAAAAAATATGAATGGAGAATACACATACAGGGCGGCCTCCAAATTCAATCTGGCTAAGATTTAACCTGTTTCTATCTACTTTTTCAACAAATGCAAAATCATCATCAGTGACATGGCATATCCTGGGCAAATTGTAATTCACCACATGATGACTTGATTGGTGGCCCAACAAGAAGTAGCAGGCAGTCCATGTAGACAATCTAGGAAAAAAAGCACAAAATATGAAAAAATAAAAAGAGCACAACTAGTTTTGTATGCACAAACCTAAGCACAAAAAACTAAATGAAAAAAAATGAAATCAAACAAGACTACATACAGGAAGAAGTGCTAAGCAGACTCCTAACCGAGGGGTACCACAAATGTGATCACTAATACAGATTTGAAACTTTTCAACTTCCTTCATTAATACACTCAGAACATGACCCGCCCAATCAAACTCGCTTATTTCAGAAACATCCAGTAAGGTGTGCAGATAGTCCAACGAAACATTATTCTGGGTGCCAGCACACAAGACAGTTGCTATTGCAACCAACATGAAAGACCTCATGAAGTCAGCCTCTTCGGTGCTATTTTTTACTAGTTCAATAGCCCTTGGAATTGTAGCCCTGTCAGTAACCTTGTATAATTCACGCAGTTCCGCAACATCGTCTTCGTTCCCTGACAATGCTACAGGCTTAGGGCCAGATGGTATACCCAGGACTTTCTAAACAACCTCTCTGTTAAAAACAAACACTTTCCCACGATGCTTGAAAATAGCGGAAGCAGGATCGATCTTCCGCATAACCCAACATAAAAGACTAGTTGGTAGCTTAAACTTTGATATGGATAGTAGATTTCTAAAACCATGTTTTGTCACAAAACCCTTCTGTTCAGGGGTCAATTGGTTTACAAACTCATGAAGCCTGATAGCGCTGAAACGATGATTAAAATTATATATGCTGCTGTCAACGTCCATTTCACCCTAGCAACACCCCGCTCACCTGTCAAAAACAAAACAAAAACTCAATGATTTTACTATGATACACACAACAAAAGATTGACAAAATCACACAAAATAATTTCGGCCTTATTTTACAATGAAGCAACCTTGAAATATATACAAAACATTGATCTCCCTGTTAAAAATGAAAAAAAAAATGTGTTGATTCATGATGCAAAAACAAACGAACTAATTCATGTCTACACAACAGAACTCCAAAAATGCTCATCGGGTGATGACCCCCAAAACCACGCGCAAACAAACACCACAAACACCCCACACAAAAAAAAGCGTAAAAAAAAGTAAAACAAAAAAAATTCCCCGCACAACCTAATACGCACTCTCTGCCTCACACTTGTGCAAAATCCATTGCCCAAAAAAATTGCCCACCATGCTCAAATCTGCCATATTAACCCTAGAAAAATCACGGTGGAATTTGCTCTCACAGAACAAAATCTACACGAAAAAAATAGAAACTTACCAATCTTCCTCTGCGTCAATCGCTGAAACTTGTATCTCACCAGAGATATCTCATATACCGGCGGCGAGGAAATCGTCGTCGCCTTCAGCTGCGGGCAGAAGCAGTTGCCTAAGCGCGGAGACAGGGGCCCTATGAGAGGGGAGAAAAAAAGCAAAAGCGCAATGAAAAAAAAAACCCTCGCGTCTCTCGAGGGAAACGGTCTTGGGCCGACCATATGGCCCGATATGGGAAGGCGACACCCCGCTATTACGGGAAAAAAAAGCCCAATCGCGTCCGGACAGCCGGAGTGGAGCAATTTCGATATTTTTATGTAAATATTTATAAAATCATAACTTTCTATGGTTTTGCCATACCTCCCAATCTCCTCGGTTTGGATTTCTGAGAAATTAGGGCATATCCAATACCTCTTACCATTAGTGTAGGAGATGTGAATGGAACTTATAAAGTTGTAATCTTGGCATGAACGTACACATAGCACGAGGTTTAATAAATTATATGCGTCACGTTCGATCGACGGGCGACACACATTTACTTTTATAATTATGCTAAACCAATTATTATTACTATTTATTTCCAGAAAATATAGAAATTACCATGTGTTTCCACGCGAGATCATCTCGCGTGGTCCATTAATTCGTGCCGCGCACCTCTCTTGGTCCAAGGCTTGCTAGCTAGGCCTAGCCTGGTATGCAGTGTGTCACCAGCTTGATCGGCTTCACGTTCGTCTCTGTGTCATGAGATCGATATCGATCGGATTATGAAAATTAATCTATCTGCAGGCGTGGATCAGGAGGATGATCAGCTCCAATTAATTAACTCGATCCCGTTCTCTAATCCGGCCCTATTTAAGTACCGTATGTACGTTAATGTTGGCACCATCGATCGATCACTCACAGTCACAAGGCAACAATCAGTTTAGCTTGTTAAAACAATATGGTCAGCCTACTAAAATAATTTGTTTTGCCTAGTGGATGTATAACTAAGTGCAATAATTAGTTTCGTCTATTGCAACTAGTGTTAGCCTAGATGCTAGTCGATAGTAGGACGGGTACCCACTGGCTAAAGAGTAGACTAGCGACTAATCGACGACTACTCGGGCTAGTCGGCTGACTAGGCAAACACTAGAGAAAGACGTGTTATTGCAGACTAGTGACTAGTCGGCCGACTAGGCAAACAGAGATTGGAAAAATATGTCTAGCCATCTAAAACAATTAGTTTAGTTATTGTAACAATATGTGTTGCCTGCTGAAACAATCAATTTTGGCTATTGGAACACTATGTCTAGCCTGTTGAAACAATTATTTTAGCCTACTGGAACAATATGTATAGTCTCCTGAAATAATTAGTTAAGCCTATTGAAACAATACGTATAACCTGCTAAAATAATAAGTTTAGCATGTTGAAAGAATCTATCTAGTTTATTGAAACAATTTGTGTAACCTATTGAAACAATGTCTAGCATGATGAAATAAATTAGTTTTGCCTATTGGAACAATATGCCTAGTCCACGGAAACAATTAGTTTATCCTATTGCAAACAATATGCATAGATTGTTGAAACAATTAATTTAGCCTATTGAAACAATCTGCCTAGTGTTGACACGAAAAGTGAGATTTTCGTGAACACACGTGCGGAAAAGTCAAGTCTGGGCTTACGTCGCAACCAAGAACCAAGCGTGCCAGTCAATTTGACCTGTAAATTGACAAGGAGTAAATTGTCAACGACTTGGACCTAATCGGCTTTTAAAAGCAGCCAGATCAGGTTTTTACGAATCGGCTTTTAAAGCAGCCAGATCAGGTTGTAATTCAATCGGCTTAATGCTTGATAGAGCAGTAAATGTAAATAATTATTTAAACATAAATCTCTTTGCCTCTTTTTGGTATTTTATCAATAGAACTAGCAATAAATCTTTATATCAATTTATTAGATTAAATCAAGGAATAGATTGAATAGATTGGTCAAGCCAAGACAGTATTCAGATCTAAATCTAAATATAAACCAATAAACCGATTAAAAGGTCTAAAACTAGTAGAGATAAATACAACGCTGATCGGCAAATAACTACACATGCAAGTTCCTAAAACAAGTATACGCAAGATCGATTAAACAAAACAGTCGCATATTTTAGATTCAGGAAAAACACATAAGATACTTGACAATCGGCATTGCAGGATAAACACATATTACAGATCGATTGAATCGAGACAGTGCAATATGCGAAAACACATTAAAGATCGGTAAAACCCGAGACAGTTTAACATGCTTTGTATACACGAGATCAAGATGATACAGCCATGCATACGGGTTACACGAAGAGAATCGATTATCCCATCGAGATAGCTCTATCTGCGAGTTGAAGCCTTTCGACGAAGTCGATCGGATTCGAAAAATGGTTTTGTGTTTATAGTATGTCGTATATCGTTTTCATGAGACCTAAGGTCCTATTTATACTATTACAAAACCGATACCGATACGACTTATTTTACCGCGTCGTGTAAGATATCTTTTGATCAGAACATAATTATTCCGAAGTCTTGTAACTATCGGTATTTCTCAATATGCTCCTTTCTTTTGTCAATGAAGCCCATCTTCTAATTCGGCCCAGCAATTCCGATAAAATTAGCCACTTTACAATATCCGATTTTTCTGCCAAATTTGGGTGTCAACATATGCCCCCAAGTTTGGCAATGGGTTTTCTCATTAGCCGAACTTTCACTTAAAATCGGATTTTAACCAAATTATCTTGGAACTTTTCACAATTCTACCCCTGTAATCCTTACTTCTGGCCCATTCTGAGAACACGTGCCAGCCCATTACACGACATGGGCAGAAACAGTAACGCCGAAACCCCCTGTAAAAACCCTAGTTTTACCGCAGCTATAAATAGGCAGTCAGTCGCTGTCATTTTCACCCATTCTCCTGCGCACAAGCCTCTTGCATCGGATTTCTGGAGCTCCGAGGATTCCCAGCGCACAGCCACTTTCTGCTCAACTCCCAATCGGCAATCATGTCTCAGGTACTATTCCGTTGTTCCGATTCTGAGGCCTTGTACTCTTTGGGACCGATAGGAGAGAGAGACCCATCAGCTTTCATAGATCACTTGGTAGCAAGGCTTCCGTTATTTGCCGATGAACTTAGTATGAATAGCTGGAAATCAGCATTCCGTTCCTGGCCTAGCCCGATCAAGGGATACAAGGACTGGCTCATTCGGGTCTATAGCTAGAAAAAAGAACAATGGAACGAGTTAGGAATTACCGATGCTATCCTTCTTTCCTTACATCCTCCTCCAGCAGACGAACCCTTCATGGCAGCATCGGCTTATTTCTGGTGCGACACAGCCAATGTCTTCCTCTTTCCGACGGGACCAATAAGCCCTACGCTTTTGGAAGTAGCAATGTTAACAGGTCTTAGTCCCGATGGGGAAATGTTATCGGCTTTCGATCTGTCTGCTACCCCGAAATTAGTTTCCGAGAAGAACTTCGGTTGGCAGCGCTACATTAGCACCCATTAGCAAACAGGCGATGTCGAGGATGAAGAGCACATCGCCTTTTTGAACATGTGGTTGGACAGGTTCTTTTTCTGTGGTCAATCCCTGAGCCCCAGTAAAGTCTACCAAGGAGTAGCTGAAGCATTGGCAGTAGGGCAAAAATTAGCAATCGGAAAATATTTGCTAGGAGCAACCTATCGGATGATGCATGAGATCAGGGAAGGTCTCTGCTCCAAGAAATCCGATTACTCAGTCGGAAATTTGGGTGGCCCTTTTTGGTTTGTTTGTCTGTTTTTGAAAATTCAGATATACAACTCCATAGGGGAACTTGACTTCGGTTTAAAATTTCCGAATGAGGAAGAATCCAATAGCAACAAACGCCCCTGCAGATCTTATGGAGAAATGAATTCAGTCAATTGTAACAGAAGGCGCCTGAACCAAGAAGACCTCTCCCAATCTTTAGCTGCATTTTTCACAATGTCTGAATCGGAATATGGTCCAGAGCAATTCAACCCATATACTGACTTGGACAGATATTCAATTCCTTCATTTTTCCGATTCGACAACACTATAAGTGGTCAAGTCTTGTCAGCATATAAGGAATTTATCTCTCCAGGCATCTTCTTTGCCATTCTTAGTACAAGAACTCACATCAGAAAACCTTCTTATGAGTTCTATCATCCTGCTATATTCGCTCGGCAATTCAACCTCGGACAAGATATTCCCGATTTGTTTATATATCGCCAGCTGAATGCCAGGGAGGACCTGTGTAAGATCAAGCCTCCCCATGGGCTTAATGATTTTGGTAATTGATGGCAACTAGGCCGTACAGCTGGAACGCCAAGGATAAGGACCTTTGTTTTATATTTCTTCTATTTTCCTTGTGTGCGTCTTCGGCCCAACTCAGCAGATCGACAATATCTCTCTGGTTGCAGGGTCCCATTGAGCACAGGTCATAGGGGCTCCGAGAGTGCGAGGTGTCAGCCTTGAGCGAACCATCTAGAGCGTGTACATCTGTCCCAGGGTCGAGAAGGTTCGGAGTCCAGCTGTCTAGGGTTTTCGTAGCCGACAAGTCTCAAAGCCAGATATTTTTCTGTAGGCGCGAAAATTCCCGCTTAGGTGTCCAAATATTCCCGCCAAGTCCACAAATCGACAAAAGTGTCGGAAGACCCGAGGCGTAATGATGAGAGGGGGCGAGAGGGGCTAAGTCCGTGGGGCATAAATTTCAGCCCCATCGGACGGCGTCCGACCACTGTCGGACGGCGTCCGGCGAGCCCGAGCCAAAATTTGGCTAAGTCCCAGACGCACCGTCTCTGTCGGACGGCGTCCGATTGTCTCCGGACGGGGTCCGACAGCACCGATTCCCACTGAGTGAGCTCGAAATTTGGCTAAGTCCCAAACGCACCGTCCCTGTCGGACGGCGTCCGATATTGACCGGACGGCGTCCGGTGAAGAAGAAAATCAACCGCGAGGATTACCGGACGGCGTCTGGGAGGCGTCCGACGGCGGCCACCCTCACTGTCAGACGCGTCCGATAAGCTACCGGACAGCGTCCGACTACGTGTAAACCCGCGACCGAGCACCTGGCGGGCATCCCGTTCGCAAGCGCCAGCGCCCTGTCGGACGCGTCCGGTAAGCCACCGGACGGCGTCCGACCAAGCACAAAAATGGCCCATACCTTCTGTCGTCGTATAACTTCGTATAATGTATGCTATACGAAGTTATTACGGTTTTCGTAGCCGACAAGTCTCAAAGCCAGATATTTTTCTGTAAGCGTGAAAATTCCCGCTTAGGTGTCCAAATATCCCCGCCAAGTCCACAAATCGACAAAAGTGTCGGAAGACCCGAGGCGTAATGATGAGAGGGGGCGAGAGGGGCTAAGTCCGTGGGGCATAAATTTCAGCCCCATCGGACGGCGTCCGGC
>SPJY01010797.1:211396-227596 GCA_005191435.1 Raddia distichophylla | reverse complement strand
CTTTCCGATAAATTTGAAATAAACCTCCTTAAGTAGTTAATCTTACTAATCAGCTCTTGTAGGCGAACCTTATAATCTGGAGGTTTAGTGTTCAAAATCGCCTTTACTCTATCGGGATGCACTTCGATTCCTCTCTGATGCACCATAAACTTCAAGAACTTGTCGGCCGGTACCCCAAAAGCACACTTCTTTGGATTCATCCTCATGCCATATTTTCGAAACCGATCCAACACGGTCACAATATCAGCCAAGTGTTGTTCATCTTCGTGAGACTTGATTACCACATCATCAATGTAAATTTCAACCAATTTACCGATTAGATCATGGCAAATCAAATTCATCCCTCTCTGATAGGTAGCCCCGGCGCTAATCAGCCCAAAAGTCATAACAACCCAATCAAATAAGCCGATAGATCCAGGACACCTGAATGCGGTCTTGTTTACATCTTCTTCGGCCATAAAGATTTGATTGTAACCAACATTACCATCTAAGAAACTGATAATCCGATTACCAGAATCAGCGTCAATCAATCGATCGGCAATCGGCATCGGATATTCATCCTTATACGTAGCCTTGCTCAAATCCCGAAAGTCAATGCATACCCGAATCTTATCAGAATCCTTTTTTCCTACCGGTATAATATTAGAAATCCAATTGGCATATTTACATGGCCGAATAAACTTCGCATCTAACAACCTTTGAATTTCAGCCTTCACCTGATCATAAATTTTCCAACTAATTCGCCTTGGTGCTTGTTTTACTGGCCGAAATCCTGGCTTCATTTTAATTTTATGTTCAACTATAGATCAGCTTAGACCAGGTATCTCATGATATTCCCAAGCGAAGCAATCAACCCGATCTTTAAGAATCTGAATAAGTAGATCCTTGTATTCCCGCGGCAACTGTATACTGATGTGCGTGGGTCTTTCTTTACCATCGGTTCCTATATCGACTTTTTCAAGTGCATCAGCCGATATAAAACCTTGGCCCATCTTAAACTCAATTTCCTCTAGAGTCGCGGCTCCATAAAAAACCCTCGTGTCCTTGAGTTACTGACTGTGCTTCTAGTGTCGTCGGCTTAAAGCCAGACTTACTAAAGCTGATGAAGTCGCATTCTTCCAAAGGTTTCCCCGATAATGCTTCCAGGTTATCGTAGATTTCAGCACAATCGGTTTCTGCAGTTAAAGACTCCCCTCTAACCACTTCGATCTGTTCTCCAATCCATTGGATCAAAATTTGATGCAGGGTTGATGGAATGCAGCAATTGGTGTGTATCCAATCTTTCCCTAACAGCACATTGTAACTTCCTTTTCCTTCTATCACAAAAAAAACTGTTGGGATTGTTTTGCTCCCCACTGTAAGCTCCACCTCCAGAATTCCCTTAGCCTCTGTCGGATTTCCATTGAAGTCGCTCAATACCATATTGGTCTTCACCAGATCTTCTGTAAACTTTCCAATTTTTCGACACACGGAATACGGCATTATATTCACAGTAGCTCCACTGTCCACCATCATCTTTTATATCGGCTTCCCATTGACATAACCCATGATGAATAATGGCTTCAAGTGTAATATGGAATTCTCGGGTTTTTTGAATATAGCATCTTCCGCTCCAACTACCAGTTCTGCAGCAGCCTCTTCATAATCACACATGAATTCCCTAGGCAATATGCAAACCATGTTGGTAGCAATCGAGGCTTCATCAGAATCTTTGTTGGCATCGATAATAACAGTCGATCTCAGATTAGGTCTCCACTCTTGCTTGCACATGGCTGGTCTCATTGGCTTTACATGCTCCAACAGAGCATCCCTGAACTTTTCAGCTTCCGCCTCCTTTGTTTCAGTATTTCTCATCCGCTGCAAGCGTCGCTTCTGAGATTTCGTGATCCCACTTGGGCACCATTGCGGCAATGGCACGTTGGGAGGCCAATGCACATCGATATTTGCTTTAATCGGAATATCCTCGGACTTCTCACTAGGAAAAATCAGGTGATCTTTTACCGATGCTCTCTTCACTGGTGGAATAAACGCGTGATTCATAGGGCAATTCTCGAGAGTAGGCAAAGACATCCTTTCTTTCCAACAATATCGGAAAAATGGACAATCCCAATGTTCCATCTCCCAGTCTTGATTCTTTGAATTCCTTTGATCCGACTCAGGAGTATTTGATCTGATGCTTCTACGAGGCGTATCCCTGGCCATCCGATCATATTTTTCCAACAGCTGATTGAAAGTTGGTTTAGGCCTTGGCTTAATAATCAGATTATCTCTCCCACGCCGCACTTCATGCCACTCACCAGTTCTTTCACCACCTCATCGGCTTGCTGCTCGGAATTTTAATTCTAGTTTTTCTTCCACCACAATCCTCTTAGAGCCAACGAGCACATTAAACCGATTAGAATTCCCGGAATCATCGGCTTTTCTCTTGGCATCAACCATCCCAACAAAGCCGACTGGAAACGGTTCTGTATCAATCTGCGAATTTTTACCCTGATATCGAAATTGTCCGCTCTCGATCGCTTTTTGCACAATTGCTTGAACACATTGCACTCATTGGTGGCGTGTGAGTAAGAATTATGCCATTTACAATATTTTCGCTTCTTCAGTTCTTCGAGTGGAGGAATCACATGCCCCTGCTTAAGCCGAATCTGTTTCTCTTGTAATAGATGATCAAAAATCCTATCATACTTAGATGTGTCAAAAGAATATTTACTCTTCTAAGAGTTTTTCGGCTTTATCCACCCAAACTCGAATTCTTTCTTATTGCTCACCCATTCAGCAACATAAGCGCCAACATCCTCAGCATCGGAATCATCTGAGTCTTCGACCTCATCAGTGTCAACAACATTGATAGCTTTGTCCTTACCCTTATTGTTATTGTTATTCCGATACTCCTTCTGGCCTGGATAAGAATTATCAGAGAATCGGCTCTCATATAGCGCAATCTTGTGGGCCAGATGAGAAATATCAGCAAACTCTTGGTTGCCTACCTTCTTCTAGTTGACAGGCAATAAACCCTTGAAAGTCAATTCTGCTAATTCATTGTCCGGCAGGGAAAGGCTATAACATCGGTTTCTCATCTCCCTGAACCGACGTAGATAATCATTTACCGATTCTCCAAATTTCTGCTTAATCATCATGATATCGGTAATTCTAGCTTCGTTCTCTCCAGCGTAAAAATACTCGTCAAACTTCTTCTCCAGATCCGGCCAGGAAGTGATACTGTTTGGAGGGAGCGAAGTGAACCAATTAAATGCCGATCCCGATAGTGACAGAGGGAACAATCGGCATTCAAGTGTATCCTTTGAAGTAGCCTCTCCGCATAATGCAAGAAATATGGCAACGTGTTCGCGTGTAGAGGTGTGATCGCTTCCACTAAACTTGGCGTTTGCGAAATTAGGAACTTGATATTTATGACGAAATTCTGTTTCATTAAAAGCCGATGGATACGGCATGGTATAATGCAGAGCAATCTTAGGAGTATTGAACCCACATTGTTTCATCATGTTGTACACCAGGTTCCTCGTCATCTCCTCTGGACTCTCATTCATCCCATAGTTAACCGGCTGATAGATCGGATCTGGTACTAGAACTATAGCCTGATTACTCGGCATCGCCTGAATCGGATTTGGATTGATTGTCAACGGAGGATTAGGCTGAAAGGCCCCAGCATGAAACAGTGTGGACACGAAAAGTGAGATTTTCGTGAACACACGTGCGGAAGCGTCAAGTCTGGGCTTGCGTCGCAACCAAGAACCAAACGTGCTAGTCAATTTGACCTGTAAATTGACAAGGAGTAAATTGTCAGCGACTTGGACCTAATCGGCTTTTAAAAGCAGCCAGATCAGATTTTTACGAATCGGCTTTTAAAGCAGCCAGATCAGGTTGTTATTCTATCGGCTTAATGCCTAATAGAGCAGTAAATGTAAATAGGTATTTAAACATAAATCTCTTTGCCTCTTTTTGGTATTTTATCAATAGAACTAGCAATAAATCTTAATATCAATTTATTAGATTAAATCAAAGAATAGATTGAATAGATTGGTCAAGCCAAGATAGTATTCAGATCTAAATCTAAATATAAACTAATAAACAGATTAAGCACATAAGATACTTGATAATCGGTATTGCAAGATAAATGCACATTACAGATCGATTAAATCGAGACAGTGTAATATGCGAGAACACATTAAACATTGGTAAAACCCGAGACAGTTTAACATGCTTTGTATACACGAGATCAAGATGATACAGCCATGCATACGGGTTACAAGAAGAGAATCGATTATTCCATCGAGATAGCTCTACCTGTGAGTTGAAGTCTTTCGACGAAGTTGATCGGATTCGAAAAGTGGTTTTGTGTTTAGAGTATGTCGTATACCATTTTCATGAGACCAAAGGTCCTATTTATACTATCACAAAACCGATACCGATACGACCTATTTTACCGCGTCGTGGAAGATATCTTTTGATCAGAACGTAATTATTCCGAAGTCTTGTAACTATCGGTATTTCTCAATATGCTCATTTCTTTTGTCAATGAAGCACATCTTCTGATTCGGCCCAGCAATTCCGATAAAATTAGCCACTTTACAATATCTGATTTTTCTGTCAAATTTGGGTGTCAACACCTAGCCTACTGGAACAATTTGTGTAACCTATTGAAACAGTATGTCTAACCCTTCTGAAACAACTAGTTTATCCTATTGGAACAATTTGTCTAACCTGATGAAACAATTGGTTTAGTCTATTGGAACAATACGTTTGGCCCAATAAAACAATTAGTTTAGCTAATTTGAAACAATCTATCTAGTTCTGTTGAAAATAATTTGTGTACCCTATTGAAATAATATGTTTGGCCTATTGAAACAATTAGTTTGGCCTACTGGAACAATATATCTAAGTATCTAACCGAGTGCAACAATTAGTTTTTCTATTGGAATTTGGAACAATAGATTTGGCATGTTGAATAGTTTAGCTTACTAAAACAATATGTCTAGCTAAGTGGAACAAGTTTAACCAATTGAAACAATCTATATAGAAACATTTTGGCCAATGGAAAATAAAAAATAAAAAATATAGACAAGTATTTAAAATGAGTTTATAAGGATTTTAGATGAATTATAAAATTTATTCTATGCATTTTAGGCTCTAGATGAAATGGATACAAAAATAAGAAAACTAAAATAGAAAAATAACGAATTGCACTTGCTAGCAAGGATGCAAAGCGTACACCAGTCACACGCGTGCTCGGGGTTAGCTTGCTGGCGGGTCATGGTTGGCTGGCCACACGCGTTCCCTGCTAGCTTGTTACACGGGCCGTAGTTGCCTGGGCTGCGAGACGCACGGGGGCGCGGCATCCGACGGCGTCGGACGCCCGATATTAAGCATTTTCGACAAAGTTATTAAAATAACTCGCATCATAGCCTACGCTTGGAAAATGACGAAAGGTTACGACATGATAATATTTTTATGTAAATTATTTATAAAATCATAACTTTCTATGGTTTTGCCATACCTCCCAATCTCCTCGGTTTGGATTTCCGAGAAATTAGGGCATATCCAATACCTCTTACCATTAGTGTAGGAGATGTGAATGGAACTCATAAAGTTGCAACAATATATAATCTTGGCATGAACGTACACATAGCACGAGGTTTAATAAATTATATGCGTTACGTTCGATCGACGGGCGACACACATTTACTTTTATAATTATGCTAAACCAATTATTATTACTATTTATTTCCAGAAAATATAGAAATTACCATGTGTTTCCACGCGAGATCATCTCGCGCGCGTGCCGCGCACCTCTCTTGGTCCAAGGCTTGCTAGCTAGGCCTAGCCTGGTATGCAGTTGTGTCACCAGCTTGGTCGGCTTCACGTTCGTCTCTGTGTCATGAGATCGATATCGATCGGATTATGAAAATTAATCTATCTGCAGGCGTGCATCAGGAGGATGATCAGCTCCAATTAATTAACTCGATCCCGTTCTCTAATCCGGCCCTATTTAAGCACCGTATGTACGTTAATGTTGGCACCATCGATCGATCACTCACAGCCACAGTCACAAGGCAACAATTAAGCAAGTAAGCACGCTAGCTTTGTTTGATCCATTTATTGTAGTAGTAGTACATATATTATTATCTCATGCATCTGTGTTTCTCCCAGGTAGCCGCAGCGCACGTACGCTAGCTCGAGAGATCAATAGATCGTCCGCCTGTGATGGGGTTGGCGGCCAATCTGGCCATTGTTGTTGTGGCGGCGTGCTGCTTGAACTTGAAGGCGGCCGGCGCAGAGGATGGGGATGGCTGGAAGGAGGCGATGCCTGGATTACACGCGGTTTCTCTTGCGGCCTGCTGTTTAACAGGAAGACAGTGGACGAGGTGTACGGCGACAGCTCGGCGGGGCTGAGCAGGGCGCTGCTGGTGGAGAATGGCAGAACGAGGTGGTGCGGGCGGTGCTACGAGGTCAAATGCGACGCCGCCAAGTCGCCGGAGCTGTGCAACAACGGCACCACCGTCACCATCACCGCCACCACCCTCGCCATCCAACCTGCCAACACCTGCCCGTCGGGCTCGGGCTCCGTGAACAGGTGCCGCAGGAAGGGTAGCTACCTGGGTATGTCGCCGTCGCTCTGGGAGCAGATTGCCGACGGCAGCGGCGGCGGCGGCGCCGGCACCCCAGTCGTGCCCGTGCTCTACCGCCGGGTCAACTGCATCCGCCAAGGCGGGGTGCGCTTCGAGGTCACCCGGGCCGCGTCCTTCCCACGCTTGCGTGTGGCCGGCAGCGAAGGCCCCGCCGTCAGCATTGAGGTGGACATCACCAACGTCGCCGGCAGCGGCTCCATAAAAAAAGTGGAGATCAAGGGGAGCAATACCGGTTGGAAAGACATGAAGCCGTCAATTGGAACCATGCTGTGGACAGCCCCCATCGACCTCTATTTCCAGGACATGAGCTTCGCCGTGACCAACGACGGCGGCCAGAAACTGGTGTTCAGAAACCTCGTGCCGGCGGACCTCAACATTCGCGGGCGGACGTACAAGACCGACCAGAATTTCAGCTCATGATCGATCCGATGCGATCGGGAAAGCTGCATCGTCAATTCAATTCGCCATTTGATTCCCGTTACATTGTTGCTGCGTCAGTTCTCCTTCTGAATTCAATAATCCGATGGCGAGTTCAGCGTGCGGCGTGCATGCATGCCGCTCGTGCCATCGCGTCCTTAATTATTCTTGTGTCTCTTTCAATTAATTTCCCCTTTCTACTCTAGTTAGCCCCAACGTACGTGTGCAAGGCTTTTGAATTCAATAAATTAATATTTCCATTGTTTATTGGTGCCTTCGCCTCTCCGTTCATTTCTCATCTATTTTATTTCAGACACTCACATTTCTTTCAACCTTTTCCTCTTCCTCAATTACCGATGGATACCTCTCGTCCTGGGAATTGGGCCGTGCCGGGCCGGCACGGCACGGGCCCGTTGTGCCTCGTGTCGCCGTGTAACGGGCCAGCATGGCCCGGTCAGCACTTCGGGCTGTGCCAGGCTAGCACGGACTGCAAAAAGTCAGGCACGGCACGGCACGGCACGGCCCAAAAGCCCGACAGGCCGCGATTTGATTTTTTATAAATTTTTACATTGCTCAAATAAAAAAGTTGTCTATACTAAAAAGATGTGTCTCAAAATTCTCTACAATTTTTATGTAGAACATAAATTCATCTGAGCAGCGGAATATCTTGAAAAATGTGAATTACCGAAATGGGTGATTTGTGTTCTAAAACAGCCAGCGCATTAAATATTTTTTATAAATTCATGCATTACTCAAATGAAAAATTTATCTACATGAAAAAGATGCGTCTCCAAATTCTCTTCAACTTTCATATAGAAACAAAATTCATACGAGCAACAAAAGACCATAAAAAATATAAGTTACTGACTCTTGCCTCAGTTCGGGCCGTGCCGGGCGGCCTGTCGTGCCGGCTTCTTAGGCCCGGCATGGCACGGCAATCGGGCCGGGCCGGCACGACCCAAATAATTTCGTGCCGGGCCGTGCTTCAGGCCTCTAAAATCGGGCCTGCTCGGGCCGGTCCATAAAAGCACGGCCCAATTCCCAAGACTAGATATCTCTAATAGGAATTGTTTTAGAGAGAAATCCTATCTCCTTATAAAGATAAAACTTTATTTTTGGCCTCTACTGTACATTATATGATGTACTCCCTCCGTCCACAAAAGAATGCCATTCTATCTATGTATCTAGATATATCTATGTACAGGTGCATAGCTTGAATGTCATTCTTTTATGGATGGATGGAGTAGACAATAGTCCAATAGGGGAAAAAAATCTCACATTCCTATATTAATGTGGAGAGTGGGGATAAAAAAGGTACAACATTAATTACTTGGTCCAATCGGGGGGAAAAAATCTCACATTCCTATATTAATATGGAGAGTGGGGGATAAAAAAGGTACAACATTCATTACTTGGTCCAATCGGGGGAAAATCTTACATTCCTATATTAATATGGAGAGTGGGGGATAAAAAAGGTACAACATTCATTACTTGGTCCAATCGGGGGGAAAAAAATCTCACATTCCTATATTTATATATGGAGAGTGGGGGATAAAAACGGTACAACATTCATTACTCCCTCCGGTGTTATAAAAAACTAGTCATTTTAGACACAATTAAGAATATCAAGGCTCCTATAAAAGGCTAGTTGATTCATTTATTGGTAGCAATGAATTTATGAAAACTTTCTCATGGACCAATAGATGCACCTGCATGCCTCTCTTTTTAGCTTTCCAAAGGTCTCATCTAATTACAACTCTAGATGAAATGCTAAAACGATAAGTTTTTTGACATTTTGGATAAAAGGCTAAAACGATTAGTTTTTTGACACAGAAGAGAGTACTGCACGAAATACAACCGGTGGGACGCAGGAGTACGTACACATCCCTAAACCCAACTACGAGTATATACATTCTCATCAAAAAGAAAAAACATATCCAAAGCCCAAACCCTAGGCACTAGCACGCTGACGCCGCCCCACCCCAGAATTGCAAGGATGGCGATGGCGCGATCGATATCGGCGGTGGCGAGGCTCTGCCGCCGTAACATCCGCTCCCCCGAATCGCCGGCCGCCGGCGCGTCGGCGGCGAGCACCCGCGACGCTCTCCTCCTCCCCGCGGCGCCGAGGACGAGGATGCCTCTGGTAGCGCCGTCTCTCCGTCGATTCTGGTCGACCACACCGTCTCTTCCTCTTCCCGGGCTGCCCAGCCCGCAGGCTCAGGTGCATGCATTAGCATTACATTATTCACTAAAGTGTTCAATGCCAATCTAATTGTATCTTAGTACTAGGTGATCCAGTATTAATTAGGCTAAGGGAATCCTATTTGAGACTAAGCTAATGGCGTTTGATCCCAAAGAAACACATACCAACAATATACCTCCGATAGGGACGATTTTGGAGAGAAATTCTATCTTTTTGTAAAGATCAAAAATACTACCTCCGGTCATAAAAACAAGTCGCTGTTGACTTGTTGACTTTTGGACGCGCGTTTGATCATTCGTCCTATTCAAAAATTTAGTGCAAACAGGTATAAATATAATTCGTGCTTAAAATACTTTTAATGATAAAACATATCACAATAAAATAAATGATAACTTATATAATTTTTTGAATAAGACGAATGGTCAAAGGCGTATCCAAAAGTCAACGGCGACTTGTTTTTATGACCGGAGTTAGTATTATTTTTGGCCTCAACCTACATCATATGATGAACACAGTAGTCCAATCAGGAGAAAAATTCTCACATTCCTATATTTATATGGAGAGTGGGGATAAAAAAGGGTACAACGTAACATCTCTCTTTTCTATGGTTTAATATGGTGCTTCTCGTTTTTTAAGTTTCTTACTCCAATTACGAATCGGCTTAAAAAATATTGACCTAACGATTTCCCTAGCTTCATGTAGTGCTCCGGCTAGAGGTTATATTTTTCTTATTTGTTTCATTTTAATATCAATTACAATTAATGTTGCAGGGCTGGCGATATTTCTCAAGTGAGGGTTCGGTGTTGACGAAGAATGTTCACCGTCCATGGTTGGGAAGATGGTGAGTGCACATTGCACAAAAACATATAGGATGCAAATTTGTAGGTCTATATATTTTATTACAATCTGATTTATTTATAATATATTAAAACGCAACTTGTGACATCTTTTTTGAATTTACGATGGCAGCAGGCCATGGCACAATTTGTGAAAATAATCAATAATCCCATATCAAGAGTGGAGCTATTTCAGCTTGGTGTTTGCTTTGGGTGTCCTTTTTTTATGCTTAGCCAAGAATTCCTTGACCATGCATGTTCTCGCCACGTACATGTCGTCGGTACTGAATATCCACGTCGCAAGGATTATTCTAGAGCACAATGGCCAGAACGTGTTCAAGAAATCAATTCCTTGGCCAACGCGGGCGAAAAAAGTAGCTAGCATTCTACGACTAATTCGTCTCTGATGATTGTAACTTCTTGTGAATGATCTAATGGAAAATATGTTGTTCTTAATAAATAAAAAAAACTGGCTCACCCAGCAAGTCTTTTGTCCCCTCTTGGCAGGTACAAATTCGAGTACGCACCTGAGTGCTTGATGGGGATGCTGCTTGCTGCTTCCATCGGGTTGGCTGGTCTTTGCGCATTGGTGATCCCCGAAATCATTGAGGAAAATGTCAATTCGTTTGTCAAGTTAGTGAATAATCATGTTGCGAACAAGGCTAGGATCTCCGAGCTGGAGGACATGGAGGAGTTTGTTATTTTCTTCTTGGCTGTTCTTTTGTTCGTGATGATTCTGGTTTGGCTATCAACATGGATGAGATCAACTTAATAGAAAAGGAAAGCTGTTGCTGATAAGATCTGCCAGCGTGGTTAATGGCGTATTAGGAAGTTGGTTCTATTTATTGTACTAGAGCATATAGTTCTCGAGCGATATGCTTTTAGAAGTTAATTAATGTTAACTGGCAAAAAATAAAGCTCATGATGCCATATGTGGATCCTATTAATCTATTATGTGTTTGCCCGGTCGAGTGAGCCTCGTGTCGATCTTTTTGTTCTGTTAGTTAGCGTCTATGTTGTGCATTTTCTATCATTTTCAAGAACTAGATGATATGGGCAATTGAATTTTGGTTAGGGCTTTTGCATGTAAGATGCACCGAAACCCCCCACTACAGGAGACGGCAACAGTCTCGACGGCCCAAGCCGTCGATACACACCACACAACCGTCGGGTGAAACTAGTGTTGACGGCTAGCCGTCGATACACGGCCGTCGAGTGAACGTCGTCGAGAGAGGCAGCTAGTGTCGACGGTCTGACCGTCGACACTACTAGTGTGAGAGAAGAGAGAAGAGGGGATAGGGGAGGAAGAAGAAGAAAGGAGGACCACGTGTTGCTCAGTGGACAGGGTCCTTCACATGTGGGAAAGACCCGGGTCCTTCCAAATTTTCTTCCCCAACTTACACCCCCACCGGACCAACTTACCCCCGCTCGGCCACTCCCTCCCACGAATGGTCCACTCGCCAACTGCTACTCGGCCTCCCTCCTGCCTCGCTCTGTCGCTCACTCCCTCCTGCAGCGTCGAGAAAATTTTTACTGTTTGCCCATAAAAAATTCCGCAAATAAAAAAATGCCCAAGCTTTATGGCTAATTGCAAAAATACCCTAGGCGCTTCAGACGAGGGCGGCATAAAGGACAGGGAGCTCCGACGGACAGCGCACGCTTCAGACGAGGGCGGCATAAAGGACAGGGAGCTCCGACGGACAGCGCCAAGGGATAGGCGCCAGGGCGCCAAGGGGCAAGACGCCCCCGCCGAGAGCGCCAAGCGCAGGGCGCCCCCGTCGAGAGCGCCAAGCCGCCACCCCCTGTACGCCCGTAGAAAAACCAACGCCCATAGCTAATAGTGCCTCCCAATTAATTACTAGCTAGCTAGCGTGGCATGCATATATGCATGCACGTGCTTGCTGTACTTGAAATTCCCTGCCGCCATCCTTAATTAACTTATTAAATTGGCCTCCTTAATTTTGGATCCGTGCAGGCATGCAGCTAACTACAAAGTTGCTTGCAACTCCATCATGTTAGGTCGAATTACATACGCTTGCGTGGCTCGTGTGTGGCGGGTTGGCGCTCCCGGCCAGGGCGCCCCGGCCTGTGGCGCCCCGGCCTGTGGCGCCTTGCCCCTTGGCGCCCTGGGCAGGGGCGTCTACCCCCTTGGCGTCCTGGGTGGGAGCGCCTACCCCTTGGCGCTGTTCGCCGGCGCGTCGTCGCCTCTTATGCCGTCCTCGGCTGGAGCGCCTAGGGGTATTTTTTAAATTGCAAGTAAAGTTTGGGCATTTTTTGGTTTGGGAAATTTTTTATGGGCAAACGGTAAAAAAATTTTAGATATTTGGTTTGGGAAATTTTTTATGGGCAAACAGTAAAAAATTTTCAGCGTCGCGCTGCGCTAGGGCTAGGGTGGGGCGCCCGGCGGCCGGCGCCAGGCAGCGACAGGCGGCTCGCGACGACCGGCGACCTGCATACCTGCGGGCTAGGGTACGGCTGCGACCTAGGGGCTAAGGCGGCAGCTACCGATGGCCAGGGGGGCGGCCCGCGGCCAGGTGGGGCTGCGGCGGGACGCCGCAGCCCGCAGGGGCCAGGCGGCCAGCCGGGCGCCGGCCAAGGCCAGGCCGCAAGGGCCGCAGCGGGAAACCCCAGTCGCCCAGCCCGCAAGTCAGCAACAGCAGGTGTGTTGTGTGCAAACTGCAAAGGGCAAAGGCCAGATTGTGAGCTTGAGATTGAGGATTTGCTTTCGACTTTTGAGGTGATTGTGGTTTTCGAATTGTGATTACATATTACTGATTAGTGATTAGTCGCTCAAAATCTCACATTAGATGATTAGACAATGTCACAATGCCACACTCAAATTAGACAAATAATGATGAAATGATTTAGCGATTTATAGAGTGTTTATAGCGATTTAGCGATTTAGCGATTTATAGAGCGATTTAGCGATTTAGCGATTTATAGACAATGTCACAATGCCACACTCAAATTAGACAATGTCACAATGTCACAGGCTCTTCAGATGCAATTACCCCCTCCGGGCCAGACTCTGGAGATACGATCAAATTGGACGTTTCCCCAGAGCCAGGCTCCGCGGATGCAGCAACGCAACCACATGTGCAACACATTTGATTTATTTTTTTGCTATATCTTTTCATTAGTATTTTCGATTACCGAACCGATTTAAAAAATGAGTTATTGATATTTTTTCGAACAAAACTAGACCACACTTGCTATATAAATTTCAAAAGTTTAAAATTTTCATTTTTGAATTTATTTATTTATGAGACTTTTCTTTTGAATTTTTTATTTGCGTATTTGATTTTTTGTTATTTTGATTTTCTAGAATTTATTTTTTAATATGTTTCATCCCTCTTTTGAATTTCTCCATATCATTATCTCTTTAGTGCAGTCAATCAAACAACATCTCTACACAGCCTGTATAATCTCATACACCTAACCAAACAACAACCATTTGCATCATCTCAGCCTGGCTCAAAGCAGCCTAGCTCAGCTCATACAGCCTGGTTCAACTGAGAAGACAACCAAACATCCTATTAGAGTTTAAACTTTAAGCTTGAGAGTGAGTCCTAGATTTAGCAATTTAGATATTTATACTTGAGTAAATGATAGTGAGTTTGTCTTTTACACATTTAGTTAGTAATTGAGTAAATGAGTTTTTACACATTTAGTCAGTAAATGATTTAATGAGTTTGGCATTACAGTTTGTCTTTTACACACTTAGTGAGTAAATGATATATAGATTTAGTGATTGAAATTGGAATGAACAATGTAATTGAAATTAGTTTGTTGTTGCATTTAGTTCTTACTATTTGCTTTCTTGCACTATTATTCAAACTTAATATGTGTTTTGATGTTCTTTTCTATACATATATTATGTTATATTAGAGTACTAAACCATTTGTGAACATAGCGTCTTAGCGTATTTTACATCTGCCCTACCTAAATTCTCGTCCTGGGTCCACCACTGTTCACGTCGATTGCCCCTCTAGCTAGGAACAGGTTCCTCTGGGATGGGGTTCCAATCCTAGCATATCGGTTGAACTCCTTCCCTTCCATGCTAGTGCGTCGCTGGATCCCCTTGTTAAACCATCTAGATCATAAGTTGTCTTTGGCTTAATACTAGGTTGGTAGCTTTGTACTAGAAAATTAATGTACTAGTACTACTACTTCTTATCAATCATGTTGATTGCTTTTTTTTTCAAGAAGGGGTAAAAACCCTATTTTCATTGTACAAGGACAATAGAAACAATGTACGCAGTTGTTAACAGAGGCTCGCTAAGGCCACTCAGAAACAAAAACTAAAGAGGAGTTGCTCAAAGTCAGATTTACAAAATGGCAAGAGCCAGGAGAACAGAAAACAAAGCACTAAGCTAGAGAAGCCGCGTTGACCAAAAGGTAGCATGAAGCTGCGTTGACCAAAAGGTAGCATAAACAAAGCACTAAGCTAGAGAAGCTGCGTTGACCAAAAGGTACCATGAAGCTGCGTTGATTTATCATGTTGATTTCTTAGCGACTCGCGCGATCGCTGACGATCGATGTCTTAGTGGACAATAGAAGCAGACGATCGATTCCCTGAAGATCGTGACTGAATTTTCAGGAGTGATATACGTGAATTAATTGGATGAATTTGCTGGGTCACACATTAATATAATTATTGGGTACCTGTTTTGTGAATATTTTACTTCGATCGATTTGATGCTCCACCTTTTTGTTTTGCCAGCATAAATTTATTTATATGTTGCCGGCCGGAGCCAGGTAATTAAGGTGAACTGAGTTTGTTCCTGTAGCTATATGGAGTGGGGATAAAAAATCTTTTTTTTTGAAGGTTTGGGATAAAAAAAAATCTTGTACCCACTCTATTCTATGCTATTTTTCAAGTTTCAAACCACAGCTGCAACAAATCTCTTCTGTGTGGCATCATGATATGAATGAAAGTTATGTGTTCAGGGTTGGCAGCATTTCTCATGCGAGGGTTCGACATGGATCAAGAATGCTCCACGTTCAAAGTTGCAGTTCATGTGAGTGCAAAAGACATATAGGATACAAATTAATTTTTAGGTTTTTGTTATATATTTTACTCTATATACTATATTTTATTTTAGAGTAAATTACGTTGCAGTCCCTGAACTTGTCCCTCCGTTCCACTTAGGTCTCAGATCTTTGAAACAAGACATTCGGGTCCTCAAACTTGCAAAACCGTTTCACCTAGGTCGAAATGAGGTATGAGTGGGTGGTATTGTGATGTGGATGGTCACATCATGTGCCAGGTGGCCTATCTTTTTTAAAAAGAAAAACCAGGAAAGTCCAAAAAATAAAAAATAAAAATTTTAGAAAATTCTCAAAAAAAGATTTTTTAAAAAACTAGAAATATATGAAAAAAAAACCCTCAAGATCAACAAAAAATAATGGTTGTGCAAAAAAATCCATCATTACCTAAATTATTTTGTTTTTAAGGTTTTCTAATTTTTTCTCTTTTTATTTTTCCCTATTTTTCTATTTTAGTTTTATTTTTCACAATTTCTTCAATGTTTTTTGGGGTTTTTTATACTTTTTATATTTTTTGTTATTTGTAAGATCAAGTTTTGGTATTGATGACAACAGAGACTTCAAGATTAAGACTCTTGTGTTTCATAGTTTTTCTCTTATATTCTTTGCGTGAGTCTTCGTTCATGCTCAAGCTTGCTACACATACGTCAAGCATCAAGCTACAAGATCAAGACTAGACTAGACAAGACAAGAGACAAGACAAGACTAGACAAGACAAAACAAGAGACAAGACAAGACAAGACATGACAAAACAAGAGACAAGACAAGACAAGACATGACAAAACAAGAGACAAGACAAGACAAGACATGACAAAACAAGAGACAAGACAAGACAAGACATGACAAAACAAGAGACAAGACAAGACAAGACATGACAAAACAAGAGACAAGACAAGACAAGACATGACAAAACAAGAGACAAGACAAGACAAGACATGACAAAACAAGAGACAAGACAAGACAAGACATGACAAAACAAGAGACAAGACAAGACAAGACATGACAAAACAAGAGACAAGACAAGACAAGACATGACAAGACAAGA
>SPJY01010797.1:65741-200169 GCA_005191435.1 Raddia distichophylla | reverse complement strand
CACTGCTGGCGCGCGGCGAGCGCGGCCACGGCGCGGCTCCTGTTTCTCTACCGGATCTGGTGTCGCGCGGCCTTGGCATCGGATGTGGTCTCGCGCGGCATGCCTCGGGCTCCTCGCTCCAGATCTGCGCTTAGCCGGCCGGCGGAGGCGCCTGTGGCCGGCGTGCCTCGAGCTCCTCACTCTAGATCTGAACTTAGCCGGCGGCCTCCTTCACCCCCTCCTCCAGTGTTGCGACGCCGTCCGGTGCGCAGCATCGTTCCTCTCCCGTGTCCCGTCCGCCCACTGCCGTCATCCCTCGCAAGGCGCACGGCTCCCCCTATCTTCTTCGTCCCCACCTTCGCGCGTAGTGGTGGAGCCCGGCGCCGGCTTTCCCTCTTCCTTCTTCCCCTCCTTCCGGGCCTGTCTTGTTGGAGACCGCCCGGAGAGGACCGCTCATGTGTTTGATCGGATCCGCGGGCAGGAGGCCCAGATCAAGCGTTGTCAGCCGGAGCGGTCAGAGTGGGTGTGCTCCAGGGTCGTGGGTCCGGTGGCCTCGTAGCTCGGCGAAGCTCGGCACCGGCATCTTCTCCTTTTTCCCCTCCCCTGAGCCCGTCTCAGTGGAGGCCGCTTGGGGGGTCCGCTTTGGTAGTTGGCCGGAGCGAACGGAGCGGGTGTGCTCCAGGGGCGTGTGCCTGGCGTCTCCTCGGCTCTTCCTGTGGTGGTGTGCTGGGCCGTCGCCCGTTCTTCGGCGATGTTGTGTCACCTGTCTCTACCTTGGTCCCATCCTCGTCTTCTTGCCCTCCCCTCCCTGCGAGGTGCTCGATGGCGTCGGTTGGCATTTTTCGGGGTAGAGGAGGGGGTCGGCTAGCGTTGCCTTAGTGGCGCGGCGTCTGGTCTGTTTCGCTTCTCGTGCGTGGGCCATCCGGCGTGGTGGCCCCTCTCTAGCGGCGTTGGCTGTCGACCTTTCTCCGGCGGTGTCTCCGTTCTCCGCCTTTTGGCTCGGTCCCGTCCTCGCCATCTAGACCCTCCCTTTCTTCGAGGTGTCGGATGGTGGGGGCGGCGTCTTCCGCGTCAAGTGGTGGTGCTCGTCGACGCTATCCGGCTCTGCGTCTTCGGCCAGCGGCTCGGTCTTCTGCTGCTGTTCACCCTCGGAGGCCAATGCCTTGTACGCTAGCGGGCCAGGTATTGGGCGAAAGCCCCGCCTTTCAGGCAGGTGATGGTGTCACCCTTGTGTCGTTTGACTCGTTGGAGGCATCACCATTTGGACTTTGTCCTGCTTTGGGTGAAAACCCTAGCGGTTTAGCGACGGCGGCGGGTCTTCCCCATCGCTACCTTGTTGGAGGTGTCGTGGTTGCCGTTCAAGCGTTATGGGTTTCCGTTGGGTCTGCTGTTGCAGGAGTTGCTCGCTGATGTGTGAGTGTTGGTTGGGTGTCCGGCGGTGGCCGGTGTTGTTCTTTTTCTTTTTCTCTCCTGTTCAGCTTTTGTTCTAGGCGGCAGTGGGGGCTGCTTTCTTTCCCCTCTGTAGGTGGTGTCCCCGGCGGTAGCCGGTAGTATGTCTGGCTTTGGTCAGGTTTGCAGCGGAGCGCTATGATTGTACCCTGTGCGCGCATGGGTTTTATTTTATTTTCTCCTTCTGATCAATGAAATAGGACTACAGTTCTCCTACCCCTCTTTCAAAAAAAAAAGTTTACCATCGTCTTGTGTTCTCTTTCTCTACTTTTGTCTTCATGTGATTGTGATTGGTTGTTGTGACATGCCGATCCCGCTTGTTTCACAACACGTTATTAACACGATCGCTTTGATCGTCCAGCTCTTCGGTGGACGGTACGTACTTCGATCCAATCTCTCGCTGTTGTTGTAGGTAATATATTGATTCTTGTTCTAGGGTTTCTAGGTAGATCGAGGTTAGGGAAAGACCAACGCGCTAGGGCACGCAGTCAAGTGCTTGGCGCGGCACCCGTCCGGCCAATGCGCTAGGGCAAGCAATCAAGTGCTCAGCGCGGCACCCGCCCGGCGTGACATGTGGCACGTGCTCACGACAACCGGCGGCGTCCGGCTGCACGCTGTGCCCGGCACGACGGCGGGGTAGCGCGGCGCGGCGGCTAGCCGCGACCGGCGGGGTGCGTGCATAGCACCCAATGGCCGGTGCGATTCTTGGCGACACGATCTAGTAGATCTGCGCGACGTCGGAGATGGGGACACCAAACCCTTGTCCTAACCCTAGCCGGCGACGCGATGCGACGTGGCCTGCGCGACCCGGTGAAGTTGGCGCATTCAGCGACCAGCGTAACCGGCACCCGACGCAGCAAGTCTAGGCGCGGCCAAGCGCGCGGCGCGACCGGTGACAGTGCGACCGGCAAAGGCTCGACGAAGCTCGTAGTCCTGGATGGCATCCTAACCCTAGATGGATCTGCATTCATAATCCTCACTCTCGTACATGGGTAGAGTAGATCGATCTCGTCTAGGGTTAGATATGTGATCGATGAGGCCCGGCAAAGCCGGTGCCGGCGCGACCCGGCATGGTAAGGTCGGTGTGCGGCAGATGCCCGGTGCGACTCGCACGGCCTGGCACGGCCCAAGCCCGTGACCCGACGTGCGGCCCAACGTTTGGCCCGTCACAGCGGCGCGGCCACACATGGTGTAAGCTCAAGCTCCCATGGGCAGAGTGATTTTGGTAATTGATGGCGACTAGGCCAAGATGGATCACGCCAAGACTAAGGAATTTATTGCAAGTTCTTCTAATTTCTTGTGTGTGTGTGTGTAGCTTAGACCCAACAAGCATGGATATCTTCAGTCTGGTTGCAGGTCCCACAGAGCACATGGGTCCCTGGTGGATGGATTAAATGCAGGAAGGAGCTTCGGCGGGGCGACCCACTTTCCCCCTATCTCTTCATCCTGGTGGCTGACTTGCTACAACGAATGATCCCGCTGGCTTGCCGGCAAGGTGATATCAAGCACCCGCTCTCAGAAGTTTCGTCGTGCCCCATCCTTCAGTATGCCGATGACACCTTGATCATCCCCCAAGCGAAGGTGGCGCAAATGGTAACCCTGAAAAAACTATTATCGAATTTCTCCAGTGCAACCGGCCTCTTCATCAACTTCGAGAAGAGCACTATGGTCCCCATGAATGTCAGCCCCGAGGAAGCCTTGGAGCTGGCTTCAATCTTCAGGTGCCCCGTTGCTGGTTTTCCCCCAAACCTACCTAGGGCTTCCCCTAAACCCGAACAAGATCAAGGACGCGGAGCTCCAGCCCCTCATCTCCATGCTGGATGGTCACTTTGCTGGATGGAAAGGCCACTTGCTTACTCAAAGCGGGCGCACACAACTGGTCAAGTCAGTGCTCGGCCCCCTCTCAACCTACGCCATGTGCTTGATTCGGCTCATCCCAGGGACGCTCCGCTCCATCATCAAGAAGCAATGATCTTTCCTATGGACCGATGAAGACACCTGCAAAGGGGGGCAGTGCAAAGTCACCTGGGACACTGTCTACCTGTCCAAGGAAGATGGTGGCCTGGGAGTCAAAAACCTAGAGCGCCAAAACCAGTGTCTGCTGATGAAGTTCCTGCACAAGCTCCACGCTGCCCTGACGGTCCCCTAGCAACAGTGGTTCCATGACCATTATGGAGGGGGGCCCGATAGGGATCTTGGGGATGCACATCACCTGGACACGCCGACATGGACTGCCTTGCTTCAGTTACTCCCACAGTTCCGGACAGCTACTATACTGTGGTCAAGTTGGGCGATGAGCTCTTCACTCCTTCTGGCACGATCACTGGCTTGGCCCGGTGCCGCTAGCCTTTGCCCTGCCAATGCTCTACTCCCATGCCACCCGCCCCAACATTTTCATCGGTGCTGCCTCCAACGGTGGCGGTGATTGGGACCTGCAACTTGGGCCACGGCTGAGCGCTCCGGCCGCACGGGAGAAGGGCATACTGCTCGGCGCCCTAGCAAGAGTGCGTCTGCTCCTGGGGACCCCAGATCAACGGGGCGTGTCGCAGGAACTTCTGCCCCTTACCACCGGTAGCCTGTACGTCGCCTGCTCTCCGATCCTAGCACGGGATGAGTTCGCCGGATTGGTCTGGGTAAACTACGCCACCCACCAGGGCAAACAGTTCCTCTGGCTCGTCTACCGGCATCGACTCCTTACCAGGGCTCTCCTCCACAACCAACACATTATCGACGACCTCGGTGTGTGGCTTGCAGAGCCGGCGAAACTTCAGAGCACCAGCTCTTGGGCTGCGGCAGGGCCTCGGCAATCTAGGTGGCCTTGGGAGGCGCGACTTTGGTTGTGCCTCAGACGGTCTGCGGGCTCTGGTCTTGGGTGGTTTTCGCCAGCCTCAATGACATCACCCTGTCCACCGTCATCACCTACCTGCTCTGGAACATTTTGAAGGCTAGGAACTCGGTGGTCTTCAATGGGGCAGCCTACCCGGCCCACCGTACCCTCAGTTGCGCGTCCACCGATCTCACCCTTTGGGCTCACCGATCGCTCAAAATTCACCCGACCGAGTAGCCCTGAAACTCTGGCCGATGACGTCGGCTCCTGTGTATAGTCTCTAGTTCACAACGCCCCTCCCCCTCCCCCTCCCTCTTTTTGCTGAATTGTGCTCAGAACTCCTCAGCTTAAACTCAATAAAGTTTAGGCGGGGTCTCCCCTGCCGTGGTTTACACAAAAAAAAAAAAGTGAATGTGCCGGCTCGGTCGCTCAACCAGCGGTAATTAATAGCTATTGTGCTACTTGTAGTTCTCCATAGTGTGAAAACATTATCATCCCAAGTTAAGAGATCACAGATATCTACTATAATTTGAAGGGAGCCACTGTACCGTAGTCGCCTGCGATCGGGGCCAGCGCGCAGGCGATTTTCAATGGCCAGCACACGTGACCCCCCCAACCCTTTTGTTTCTCACGTGAGCGACGCCCGAGCCAGCGCACTCCTTCCTCCCCCGATCCCCTTCGTCTTCCTCTCGCGCGGCCCTCTCCGCACACCTCCGCCGCCGCCGCCGTCTCCGGCAACCGCCCCGGCCGGTGGCGCCCTCGCCGCCGGCCGCTCCGCCTCCAACCCTCCCACCGCCGGCCGGCGCCGCCCACCCTAACCCAGATCTGCCCTCCGGCGACTGGCCCGGCCGCCATCTCCCCGGCCCCACCCCCCGGCTCTGGCGGCGGTGCCGCCGCCCTCACAACCCCGACCAACCGCTAGGCCTCCACCTCTCCCTAACCCTTAATCTATAACCGGGGAGCACAAAAATCCCCCACCCCTCAAACACCTGATTTTTTTTGAAAGTAACATAAAACTACACCTGATTGCTATAAATAAATACTGCGTTTGAGCAAAACCCTAATTTGAATGCACCATGGCATTTGAAAACTACACCTGATTGCTATAAATAAATATTTTAAGCAATGGATATATATTGCAAACAAAGAGGTTCCTCTCTTCTGCCGAGCAAGTGGAGGTCGACTATGTGCATCTAGCTTGCACCTTATTCATCATATTCATTGTGGGTACTACAATTAAGCGAACACCTCCACCAGGGGCTGCCCTAGGAGTAGGACCTCGTCATCCTCGTTTTCTGCCGCCGCCGCCGCCTCCATCATTGATAGTGGCTTGAGCAGCAGACGAACAACGTTGAGCGCATCCTGCGCGTTCTTTACCTCGATCTTGGTGAGATCACGGGGCCATTTGTACTTGTCCCCCTGCTGCTTCCACTCCAGCAACGCCCGAGACATGAGCCCCCAGTTCCAGAGGTAATCAACCTGCCGCTCGGTGATCTTGCTCCCGTGAGCCCCTGCCCAGCCACCGTCGACGGTGTTGGAGATGGAGGTCATCCTCGCAGACTCGCAGACGATGACGATGAGGCGCGCCAGGGCCAACTTGGTAGCATCGTCAGGCCCACCACTCGCCGGCTGGGCGTAGGCCGAGAGCCTTTTCACGGCATCCTCGGCGAGGCTCTTGCTCAGCTGCAGATTCGTCAGGTTTTCCTTCACCTTCTTGCTGGTTGCGCCACCCACCAGGCTCCTGTAATCGGGGCCGCACTCCAGGAAGGTGGAGCCGGCGATCATCCGCGTATCCTTCTTCTCGTAGCCGAACTCGTACCACTTCCCGCTCGCAACCTTGAAGCCGATCAGGTACAGGTTGTCGTCCCTGACGGCCAGCGTTACCTTCGCCTTTTCCTTGTCCTTCCCAGTAGATAGATCACAGTGCATCCATCTCGCTGGCGGTTGACGGGGGCGCTGCTTAGCAAGCACCGGATGGCCCTTGACGTCTTCGGGATTAGGGTGGTTGGCAAGCTTGCCGCGAAGTTCATTCATGAAGGAAACGTATGTGGTTGTGGGGATGTCGAAATTCACCGGCACCACTTGGCCAGGGCTGGCCGGGGCCGGGGCCGCTAGCTCCTCGGTGACCTCCCCCCTGTTCGAACACAACAGTGATCATTTCAGTTTCAGCCATAATACACCGCACGTCGTCGATCGAGCTAAAATGGTATGGAAATTGAGGAGAAATAGACGGATAAATTTGGTCAAATTAATGCAGGCATTGCAAAAATGCTGCCTGATATATATGGACTCGTGAAAAAGAAGGAAAAAACCAGCAACTTATAAACATCAGATTAATGCGTTGATCACTTACCCATGAGCAGATATCAGGACATTTCTTCCATCTGCTAGGATCAGCACAATGGCAGCGACTACAGCCAAACTTCGAACTAAGAAACGGACCAAAGCTCTTCCCCTCTTGACGATTTCCATGGATGGCCTCGTGAGTGTTGCAGCTACCGTGAAGGAAACTCTACACTCCCTACCCGACGCTCGATATATATAGACTAGAAAATGTACCCGTGCACAGTGATTACATAACCGAACCGAGCCCAAAAACCGAGGGAGGCTCGGCTCGGCTCGGCTAACCGGACAGTTTTCGCGGCTAACCGGAAAATTCGAGCAAAAGCTAGCATAATTCAAATTTGAATACAAAAACGGCTTGGTCGGCTAACCGGCCGGTTTTTCCGGCTAACCAACAGGTTAGCTCGGCTAACTGAGATTTTTTTAAGCAGAAAATAGACAAAAAAATAGAGAAAAAAGGAAAAAGATTTTCAAACGAAAAACACATGAAAATTTCGAATTTTCAAATTCCATTTTAGCCAATAGTCATATAATAATGTTTACTATTTTATAGAATTTTTTCAGATTTTTTCACAAATTTTCAAATTTGAACCAAATTTGGATTGAATTCAAACCTAGCTGACCGGTTTTTTAAAAACCGACCCAGGCCGGTTTGCCGGTTAAGTGTGGTTTTCGTTCGGTTAACCGTGGTTTCGTTAACTGCCCGTGCGTTGCAACGGGAGAAATAAAAATCCTCGAGATAAATAAGAGTACAAAAGAAGCATAACCAACAGATATGAATCATCAGGAAACACGCAACAACTATTTAGGTTTGTTAGGAAGGCAGAGCACTACTACAGAACTAACTTTCCTAAGTGGTTGAAAAAAAAGGAGCAAACTTTTATAAGCGGTTTAATGGCCCCAAACCAGCCCCAAGCCAGGATAGGACCTCTAGAAGCGGTTGGGGGCACGAACCCCTTCTAAAGACCCAGAATCCTAAGCGGTTCGTGTCTCCAACCGCTGCTAGAACTCTAGAAGTGGTTGAGAACACGAACCGCTTAGGATGCTTGGTTTTTATAAGCGGTTTAATAGCGCCAACCACTTCTAGAGACTTATTTTTCGAATAGATAAAAGGAAAGTTCCCCTATCTCATAAGAGATCGTGCGTGGGTGGGTTGGCTAGCTAGGTGAGGTGTGAATCATGAGGTCCTATGTTCAAATCAATGTGCATATCTTTGAACGCAGGGGTAAAACATAGGTAGGAATATGAGCAAGACTAATGCTTGCCTTGTAGCGATCGGTCTCGTAAGAAGTCGTTGACGTTAACGAGCCAACATTACTGGTGGCAATGTCTCGATCCAATGTCCTAATCTTCACATCCTTCCGGGGAGTTGTCGGTTCTCACAGCTCATGTGTCATCGACAGCGATGTCTTGACTCGTCTCTCTATCTTGACAATTTTTTGGGACTATATCGACACTCACGATGCCGATAAAAATATCAGTACAGCCTACGCGTAAGCCGAGGCACAAAGCAATAAGCAACGACAAAAAAATACTCCCTCCGGTTATAAAAACAAGTCGCCGTTGACTTTTGGATATGGCTTATTTACGCATGTCTGCACTAAATTTTTAAATAAGACGAATGGTCAAAGGCGTGTCCAAAAGTCAGCAACGACTTGTTTTTATGACCGGAGGTACCCCACGTGGAGCGCGCTCGATATTCACATCCATTATTTGGCTCCTCTGGCTTGAGTGCAATAATATCTTCCGACAGGTCATCCAACCGAGTTCGGTCTTTCTAAATTTCTTATTAGATGAGTTGCGGCTGTGGGGTGGCCACATGTGCGCGCTTTGTAATTAGTTAGCTGGGTTTTTTGGCAAACGAGAGGAGGGGCCTTTACTCTCCCCAACCCTGTACTTTTTCTCTTTGATCAATACAAGGCAACTTTCCTACTCGTTTGTTCAAAAAAAATATACGATTAAACGAACGGAAAACCAGCTCCAACACTTCCCATGCCGCTTTTCTAAATGATAAAATTGGTTTTGTACCATCGAAAGATCATTCCTTTTAATTGATACCATCAAAAAATCTTGTGCACTTTAATACCACCGAAAGATCTTCAGTTCGTGGAAGTAGCCGAGGACCGAGGTTGGATGTTCCACGTAAGTAGCCGAGGTTGGATGTTCTCACGAAGGACTTGTACAAGCAGTAATACGTTGCGCGGTCGCCATCGCCGACGCTATGTAGTTAATGATTGGATGATTCCCCAGCAATGTGGTGCACCCTCGTCACACGTAAGTAGCCGAGGTTGGATGTTCTCACGAAGGACTTGTACAAGCAGGCAAGATGGCATGCATATCAGGTGCAAATTATTTAATTAAATTCATGCATGCATGCCGGTGGTCGTTAGGATTAATTAAATTCATGCATGTATATGCCTGTTCATTATTCAAAAAATTAATACTAGCTAGCTTTCGTTGACTGCACAAAACTTCAGTCTAATTTGCGCACAAGCCTTATCATGAAGGAATCCGCTCACCGATGCGACTTAAGACAAAGACATGGCTTCCACATGTACAACAGGTGGCACAGCAGGCTTAATACGCATTTCTATGGGGGCATCAATATCTCCATATGTACGGTCAACTCGTCTTCATACAACAGCTAATTGGCGCACATTTCCTAGAAAAATTAGCGACATCAATAAGACGTGATTCCCTTGAGTTCAACTAAGACCGGCATCTTTTTGGATCGTTCACATCATCATCAAGTATAATCAATGTTTTGTATAACCAAGTAACTAACATTCACACTTGGGTGAAACAGTGATCAATGTGCATGAGCCTTCTCTGCGGATTATTGGGTTATTACAAGGTAAGCTTGTAGAGACTAGGGCTGGCACAAAAACACGGGCTCGATGAGCTGCTCAATATCACAAAATTCATAAGGTGAAGAAGTTGATCGACGTGTCCGATAAAGGTATCGAGAGGTATCAAGGATGGTAAGATCTTGCAAATTAGTTCCATCTTACTTCAACTTTTGTAATAATGGAGATGAGGACAATCGACCATTAATAACGACATGGTGGGCAATTGCTATGTAAAGCACATGAATCCCATGCCATGCAATTTCTAGGACAAGGAAATAAAGAAATCAAGATGCTTTTTATTTCGCCTTTAGGTTGGTGTACAAACATTTTCGTAATTGTTATTCATATGGTTGTAAACCTTTGATCTACAATCTAATGAAAATGTTGTGTTTCTAAAACTTGCAATAGAGAAGTTTCAATTTGTTCAGCTTGCCCGTGTTCAATTCTTGCTAAATATATTGTAATTGAAAGAGAATGACACAGGCCACAGGAGACCTAGCTCATTATTTATTTCTTGCCTACTTCAAGGATATGAGCTATTTCTATTAAGAAAAGAATTGTGACATTGTCGGCCTATTGTACAGAAGTCCCCCCCCCTCCCCAACACACACACACACACACACTTCGGAGGTACGGAGGAAGGATTCACAAAAATACCTTCGATACCGCACCCGAAGGTTGGCGGTATCAGAAGAATCCCAAACACATGCATAAGGCAAATGATGACGTCCGGAGGGAGTCTGGACCACGGATGCACCCCAAGCAGAGGAGCTGAAAGATATGGCGACAGAGCACATCGTGAAGGCTAGAGGGTTCCGAGGATGTACGACAACTTCGGGGATCAAGGATGCACCTAGGCGGAGTAGCCGAAGGATGAGACAGCGGGTAGCCGAAGGATGAGACAGCGGGACGCATTCCGAAAACCGGAGTGTCCCAAAGGTACCGGGAGGCGAAGGGTACCTTCGAGTTCTCCAAAGGACAGACCCTGACAATATCCAATGGTTCCCTAACAGTGTCAGAGTTAGGGCACCAGATTAAACTTGTATAGGAAGAAACCTTTGAGGGCCATTGATCATGAGATCAACGGTTCTAGGACAAGGATAAAAGGGTCTTTTTCCATCGATGTGACCCTAAACTAAGCATGTATAAATAAAGAGAACCTCGTTTATAGAGGGCTAAGCTATTCAATTCCAACCCATTCGACTAACCAATCGATCACGACGTGGGCGACGACTTGCAAGTCTTGCGGGTAAGAACCAACTAGAAGGAAGCACCGATGCATGATGACCGAGAACAAACTAATTAAAAGGAGAGGTAAATTAAGCAATGCGGCTAGAGCAAGACAATTATCCCGTGTCTAACAGGAAATGCACACGTTACGATGGTGTTGTAAGTAGTATAAGAAATTTCGACACTTTTTCACAATTTTCATGGTTCAGCATCGTACGTTAACGTTGGGACCAGCAGTGGTGTATACTGTATATTCATGTCAGCATGAATGACCGAGACCGACCACAGTGCTAGCTGCCATCAGCTCATTGCCCACTTGATTCCGGCCACAGTGACATGACAAGAGTGGCAATAATTTCATGGTTCAGCACCGTGTGAAGAAAGGTGAATATGGAAGAATGGAATTGATCTTTCGATATCTCAAATGTGAGCATGGTACAGTTTATAGCCTATAGTGTGAATAGGCTAGACGTAGAATCGGCATGCCACTAATGTCATTAATGACATGTAATCAGAAGGGATTACGCAGCATATGGCAGGCCTTTAATGGCATTAATGCTCGTGATTACGCGAGGCATATTCTACGGCATCTAGCATATTCTAACATCGTGTATGGACCAGCGGTGGTGTATAGCCATGTGAGTTGCATGTTTATTGCACTAATCACTTGGCCTCACAGGCCACAGTGACATGACTAGAGAGTTGCAATAATTCCATGGTACCAGAGGACAAATGGCAGAGTTGCAATACGAGAATGTGAAAAACAAACATGGAACAATCATGTATTGATCAATAGGAGAAGTACAAGGTGGAGGAAGAAATTGGCCCCTTTCCCTAAGGGCCATAGAACAGATTAATTAATTACAAAATGGACCCCTGCGGCCACCCAAAGCCGCAGGTCGTCGAGCAATAGACTGAGGAAGACTAGAGCCGAACGGTCCACCTGACGAAAGATGCGGATGTTTCGCTCTAGCCAGAGGTGCCAGAGAGTGGCGACGTGCAAAGCCACGCTTGACCACAAAGCTACGAGACAGGCCGAGCGAGACCTCTCTATTGAATTTAACTGTTGCATGTCGAAGTAGGTTGCCAGCCTATCCCAGACGAAGGCGCTGAAATCGCAGTGCAAAAAGGGGTGCTTGGTGTCTCTAGGTTTCTTCTATAGAGGGCGTGGAAGTACTCGTTTGGTAGGTGTCGACTAAGTAGGGCATCAGCCGTGAAGACACGCTTGTGCAGGAGAATCCAGAGGAAGAATCTGCACTTTGGGGGGCAAAGCTTCCACACCTTCTGCAAATCCGGGGTGGCTATGCGTAAATTTGCATGTTAAATTAGTTAAAAACTTCAAATAAATCTACTGCATGTAAATTTGTATGTTAAAATAGTAAAAAAAATTCAAAAAAATTAAAAATATACATGAATTCGCAAGATAAATAGTGAGCAGGTTCTAAAAATTCTTGAATTCATATAAATTTGCAAATTAAAATGCTATAAATTTTCTATTTGATCTTCTCGGTACAAAGGTTAATTTTTATTGGCCCCCCTTAATATTTTTTCTAGCTCCGTCCCTGACCGAGACCGACCACACTGCTAGCTGCCATTAGCTCATTGTAATACCCACTTGATTCTGGCCACAGTGGCATGACAAGAGTGGCAATAATTTCGTGGTTCAGCACCGTGTGAAGAAAGGTAAATATGGAAGAATGGAATTGATCTTTCGATATCTCAAATGTGAGCATGGGTACAGTTTATAGCCTATAGTGTGAACATGCTAGACGTAGAATCAACATGCTAGCCTATGGTGTGAACAGGCTAGACGTAGAATCGACATGCCACTAATGTCATTAATGACGTGTAATCAGGAGGGATTACGCAGCATATGGCAGGCCTTTAATGGCATTGATGCTCGTGATTACGCGAGGCATATTCTACGGCATCTAGCATATTCCAACATCGTGTATGGACCAGTGGTGGTGTATAGCAATGTGAGTTGCATGTTTATTGCACTAATCACTTGGTCTCCGCTCAGGCCACAGTGACATGACTAGAGAGTTGCAATAATTTCATGGTACCAGAGGACAGATGGCAGAGTTGCAATACGAGAATGTGAAAAACAAACATGGAACAACCATGTATTGATCAATAGGAGAAGTACAAGGTGGAGGAAGAAATTGGCCCCTTTCCCTAAGGGCCATAGAACAGATTAATTAATTACAAAATGGACCCCTGCGGCCACCCAAAGCCGCAGGTCGTCGAGCAATAGACTGAGGAAGACTAGAGCCGAACGGTCCACCTGACGAAAGATGCGGATGTTTCGCTCTAGCCAGAGGTGCCAGAGAGTGGCGACGTGCAAAGCCACGCTTGACCACAAAGCTACGAGACAGGCCGAGCGAGACCTCTCTATTGAATTTAACTGTTGCATGTCGAAGTAGGTTGCCAGCCTATCCCAGACGAAGGCGCTGAAATCGCAGTGCAAAAAGGGGTGCTTGGTGTCTCTAGGTTTCTTCTATAGAGGGCGTGGAAGTACTCGTTTGGTAGGTGTCGACTAAGTAGGGCATCAGCCGTGAAGACACGCTTGTGCAGGAGAATCCAGAGGAAGAATCTGCACTTTGGGGGGCAAAGCTTCCACACCTTCTGCAAATCCGGGGTGGCTATGCGTCGTCCTGAGAATTGCAGTAGGTATGCTGACTTGACTGAAAAGGCTTCGTTAGCGGAGAAACGCCAAAGGTACAAGTCGTCCTCATCTGGAACAAGCTGTGTGCTGGCGACCAGGCGAAGCAACGAGACCAGCTCAGGAATTATCTGAGAGGTGAGGTTGCGCCTGAAGTCAGCGATCCAATTGTTGGAAGAGATGGCGTCGAGAAATGTCCTGTTCTTCATGGAGGAAGCTTGGAACATGGCTAACGCTAGGTACCTTGGGGCACAACCATCGAGCCAATGGTCCTCCCGAAAGGACAAGGCGTCCCTGCTGCGCAGGGTGACAAAAGACCCGGCCCGGAGTAGCGCAAGGTCATGGTCAGGCGCTTGAAGGGAGCTAGTGGCCCAGATTGGGGTTGGGGTTTGCTTGTTCAGCCAAAGCCAACGTAGCTGAAGGGCCATGGCAAAAAGAGTGAGATCGAGGACCCTAGCCCTCCCGAGCGACGTCGGGGAGCAAACAGTTGACCAAATGACTCTACCCCCTCCCCCGGAGAGTCGGAACCTTTCCCACTAGCTTTTGCGAATGGAATCGACTTTTTTATGACAGAAGGTGGTGGCTTGATGACGGACAACACATAAGTAGGCAGCACAGACAGAACAACCTTGAGCAGGGTTAGTCTTCCTCCCATGGACATCATTGGGCCATGCCAACCGAGTGGATATCTTGTCGATGAGATGATGGAAGTGAGCGTGTCACAGCCGTTTGATAGACAAGGGGATACCCAGGTACTTGATCGGGAATTAGACTATCACTGCTAGGAAGTAGTGGAGAATGTCATCGAGGTCCACGCCATCACAGTGGATTGGGACACCATGACTTTTGGAGAAGTTTGTGCGCAGCTCTGAGATTGTTCCGAACTCCCTTAGGATAGCCGCCAAACTCGAGACGACCGCCCTAGTAGGGTTGGTTAAGATTGATACATCATCAACAAAGAGGGAGATCCGGGAATTTAAGTGGATGTTCCCCACGGTTGTCACGGTGCCATTCTCGACAGCACGGTGGAGGAGGGCGACAAGTGGCTCTATGGTGTGATCGAAAAGTAGCACGGATAGGGAGTACCCCTGGCGGAGCCCCCTCTAGTGTTGGATCACGTCGATGGTCTGGCCGTTGAGGAGCACCCTGGACGAGGAGGAAGCTAGGACCATTGAGATCCAGCCTCTCCAGCGGGCTCTGAACCCGCGCGCGCGGAGGTTGTCCAGAAGGTAAGACCAGGTCACGGAGTCGAAGACTTTTTCCAGTCGAGCTTGAAGAAGAGGGCTGGGTTTAGGGTGATCGACCACAGTATATTGCCATTGCCCATTGGCTCATTGCACTACCCACTTGATCTCCGCACAGTGATCGTGAGAAGAGAGCGACCACTTGCAAGTCTTGAGGACGCAAACGTACAATCTGAATAGAACCATTGATGACTTGGAAGTTGATCTTTTGGGCATTGTAGGGCCTGGGAAAAAAAGAGAGAAATTAATATGCCGCCGGATTGAGAGAAATGATTTCATAAGTATAAGATGCTTCCGCCGAACGTAAGAGAGCACTTACATCTTTTCGTATAAATCATAGATATTTATGTTAAAAAATTTGAGATGAATAAATAAAGGAGGACGCCTAGCGTCGGACGTCCGGCAGAGACCTTTGGATCGGACGCATCGGATTCGCTTCCTGCGTTCGGCTTATGAGCTAGCTATATGGCAGTGTGCAAGCAAATCCAGCAGCGCAACACACAAATTGGAGCAGTGCCATTGGCTGGCACTAGCTGTTCCAATTTAGTCCTCTGTATCATGCATTTTTGTTTTATCTAGTTAAACATTTCGTTTTATCTCTTTAAAAACATTTTTTTTTCGGTTTCCACGGGTAGAACATCTAAATAGTGCTGAAACTAGGAACATGCGTGCTATGCTGGTTAATTAGGCCTACGAGTAATTAGGCTGCATGCTACGCCGGATAATTAGGCCCATGAACAATTAGGCCTGTGGCTTGTAGTCGGCGCCTGACGGCCTGTCTAGGAATGCGCTCGTGCGTGGCGATCTGTCTAGAAACGGGCTCGCGCGTAACGTCCGATCTGATGGTGTCGGTGCAAAAATCACCAGACCAGGTCCCCATTTTATATACTACCTCTAGTCATAAATACTTGTCGCCATTAACTTTTAGACTTGTCTTTAACCATTCATCTTATTCAAAAATTATTACAAACAGGCAAAAATATAAAACATGTTTAAAGTACCTTTAATGTAAAACAAATCACAACAAAAGAAATGATAACTTACAAATTTTTTTGAATAAGACGAATGGTCAAAGACAATTCAAAAAGTCAACGGCGACAAGTATTTATGACCGGAGGGAGTAACATACATTACACATGTACTCCCTCCATCCCAAAATAAATGTCATTTTTTATTTTTAAAACGTATGTTTGGCTATTCGTCTTATTCAAAAAAATGTAAATGTCATTTATTTTATCATGGCTTGTTTTATCATTACTTGTATTTTAAGTATGATTTATATTTTTACATATTTATACTGAATTTTTGAATAAGACGAATAGTCAAACGTGTATTTGAAATGTCAATAACGATATTTATTGCAGGACGGAGAGAGTATAATAAATCAAAACATAAAAACTTGTGTCGTGCCCGTGACAGCACACTGCATCATGTCGTGCCGTGTCATGCCATGCCATCAGGAAATACGATGTACTTCTTCCGCCAGAGGATGATGTTGTGGAGGGCCTCAGCAAGCTTGACCACATCGTTTCCTCCGGCAATATGATCTCCAGATCCTCCAATCTGGCCACCACCTCATCCACCGTGACCTTGGAGTATCCCACGGTTATCTGGTTACGATGGAATGCCTGGCCCGCCTCCACCTGAAAGGCCATGCTGTAAGCCACATTGATGGTGAGGTTTTGCAATTCGACGTGTAGCTTACATTGGCGGGACACCGTGATGTCATCCACGGAATAACGGGCCTGCGATTCGTCGGAGACCATGTTGTTGGACACGTATCTGCTCCGCCAACCGAAGGCCAGACTGACCACGTTGTCCGGCAGCATAACAACAAGCGCACCTGGTCCATGAAGATTGGCGATTGCAGCATGCACTTGCTGCTTTACCATTTCTGCCATGCTTTTCTTGTGCTGCTTGAGCTCCCGTTCGATATTTCTGACTCTGTTCTGTTCTCTTGCTTTCCCTCTTTCCGGGCTCCTTTATGTGGCTGAATCATTTGAGAAGCCAACCATCGACGTCACCTGCTTGCCAATACCTCGTGTCGACGGGTAGCCAACCGGGGGTTATCGTCGGCAATGATTATATATGGGGCGATGTACAAGATCCAAACTCGATGGTAGCACAAGACAGGGATTTATACAGGTTCAGGCCCTCATGGTGGAGGTAATACCCTACTTCCTGTGCTATGGGATTATATGTTGATCTGATGATCAATGTGGAGGGAGATGTCTCTCCATGGATGGGTGTGGAGATGATGATCAACCTGCCGACCCAAGGGCTCCCTGCCCGCCTTATATAGTGGGGGCAGGGTTATAAAATAGAATCCTGGTCGGTTACGAGGTAGGATTCCTATCTCTATCCTCTAGCTAGATAAGTATATCTTCCCTATTAATTAGGGATAGACTTCTTTTCTTGCCGAGCAAGCCTTCTAGAGTCCGAGTGGTACACGTCCTTATCCACCCGACTTGGTACTTCCCCTGTCGGGTGGTCTCTTAGGCCCGCCGTGTGGTACCCGGGGTCTATGTTATCCACAGTAGCCTCCGAGTGCTTCATAGTCGAGTTGCTGCTGCTCTTTACCGTACCTTGGATTAGTCATGCTTCATGCCGAGTGCTTGTAGATTGTTGATGCTCCTTCCCGACTGGCTTCTGCTTGTTATCTGCGAGGAGACTGTGAAGAACTCATAGAGATCCTGAGAGTTGTTAGTGATACCCAGCCCAGGATTGCTAGAGTTCTGACAGTCGGCTCATTGTAAGGCGCATTATTTTAATTTTTATGAAGTGATACCTGTACTCGTCTTGCGATGTACAGCTGGCGACCCAACATGGGGCGTACCATCGGTTTTGACCATCCGGTACCTGTACTGGTAGAATACAGCGTTTGGCCCAACATGGAGCATACCATCTGAATAGGGTTTGACCCAATGATACCTGTATCCGACTAGTGCGGTCACACAGCTAGTGTCCCAACATGGGGCATACCATTGTTGTTAGCCAGGCGGTACCTGTACCCCGATCGGAGTGGGATACAGCTGATGGCCCCACCATAGGGCGTACCTTAAAGATAGAGTTTGGCCGTATGGTATTCATACCCGGGTTGCTGTGTACGGCATAGGCCCCAACTGGAGCGTACCATCGAAACTAAATCCTAGCATCACTGGTATCTGATCATAACATGCAGCGACCAACTAGTGACCCAACATAAGGTATACCAAGAGATGGGTATTTTTTGTAGCTCTGCCGGTAGTCGACCCAACATGGGTGTACCGAGGCTGAATTTGGCTTAGCCCGGCTGTGCTTGTAGCCACTGGTTGTGACACGCAGCTGGAAGGCCGTAGTTAGCGCTCAGGGCGCAGAGTGGCTTATGGCCAGAGGCATAAGCATATAGCCGTACCGAAGTTGGTGTAGACGTATAGCCGTACCGAAGTTGACATGGGCGTATAGCTGTGCCATAGACTTGAACACTCGAGGCGTGAGCATAGGCTTGTTGCCATGCCGGGTGCTCACCGAGCTATAGATTTGGTCGGTCGAGGCGTGGGCGTAGGCTTGTAGCCATGCTAGGCGCTCGCCGAGCCGTTGTTGTCGCTCATTGCGTAGGTCCTTTTTACTCGTGTACGGAGTCGTATAAGGTGTTTGATGAGATAAAAACTCACGAACCCTGTAGAGTTTAGGCAGTATTTAGATGAAAAAACAAACAATCGGATGTAAGGTCCGACTGCTTTATTCAGATAATTTTTATACTTTTGCCATTTTTCCTTTTTGATATTAAATTTCTCCAAGTAATCTTCCTTTTGTTAAGCACTCTACTTGACAAGTCAAGCCCTCGGGCATCGGAAATTGGCTCATGGCTCTTTTCTCAGGCACACGTATCGAGTGATTAGAGTTCGCCGTTCGTGGGTCAGAGCTTCACTATTCAGAATAACCACTCTGATTCATTTGCAATCATTAAGAGAAAGAAACAAAAAGTGCACGCAAGTACACCTATTAGGTGTAGTCCCGACTTACTGCTTAGTTGGAGACCGACTAAGTAGCAAGTCAAGAAACAACTTAGATTTATATGCAAAAATTATGGTAATGAGAACTTAGCTCTGATGTAGGCGTAGGTGAGTAGCCGAGCCGTAGAGTTGTGCACTCGTGGCGCTGGCGTAGGCGTGTAGCCGAGTGGCTTGTCGCCGAGCCATAGATTTGAAGCCATAGGCATGCAGCCTTACCGGGCGTTCGCGGCGCGCGATGGCATACAGCCGAGCTGAAAACTTGGACTCTCGTGGCGCGGGCTTAGGCGTGTCGCTGAGTAGCGTATTGCCGAACCGTAGATTTGGGCGCTCGTGGCGCTGGCGTAGGCGTGTAGCCGTGTGGCTTGTTACCGAGCCGCAGACTTGGGCGCGCGTGGCGCTGGCGTAGGCGTGTAGCCGAGTCGCTTGTCGCCGAGCCGTAGATTTGAAGCTACAGGTATGCAGCCGTTCCGGGCGCTAGTGGCGCGCGATGGCGTACAGCCGAGCTGAAAACTTGACGCTCGTGGCGCGGGCGTAGGCGTGTCACTGAGTAGCGTGTCACCGAGCCGTAGACTTGGGTGCTCGTGGCGCTGGCGTAGGCGTGTAGTCGAGTGGCTTGTCGCCGAGCCGTAGATTTGAAGCTACAGGCGTGCAGCCGTACCGGGCGCTCGTGGCGCGCGATAGCGTTCAACCGAGCTGAAAACTTGGATTCTCGTCGCGAGGGCGTAAGCGTGTCGCCGTGCCGTAGACTTGGTCGCTTGTGGCGCTGGCGTAGGCGTGTAGCCAAGTGGCTTATCGCCGAGCCGTAGATTTGAAAGTGCAGGCGTGCAGCCGTACCGGGCGCTCGTGGCGCTGGCGTAGGCGTGTAGCCGAGCTGAAAACTTGGACGCTCTTGGCACTAGCGTAGGCGTGTAGTCGAGTGGCTTATCGCCGAGCCGCAGATTTGAAGCTATAGGGTGCAGCCGTACTGGGCGCTTGTGGCGCGCGACGGCGTACAGCCGAGTTGAAAACTTGGATGCCCGTGGCGCGGGCGTAGGTGTGTCGCCGAGCCGTAGGCTTGAACGCTCGTAGCGCAGGCGTAGGCGTGTAGCCGAGTGGCTTGTCACCGAGCCGTAGATTTGAAGCTACAGGCGTGCAGCTGTACCGGGCGCTCGTGGCGTTCGATGGCATACAGCCGAGCTGAAAACTTGAACGCTCGTGACGCAGACGTAGGCGTGTCGCTGAGTAGTGTGTCGCCGAGCCGTAGATTTGGGCGCTCGTGACACTGGCGTAGGCATGTAGCCGAGTGGCTTGTCGTCGTGCCGTAGACTTGAAGCTAGTGCAGCCGTACTGAGCGCTCGTGGCGCGCGATGGCTTACAGCCGAGTCGTAGACTTGGTCGCTCGTAACGCGGGCATAGGCATGTCGCCGAGTGGCTTGTCGCTGAGCCGTAGAGTTGTAGGCATGCGTGTAGCCGAACGGAGGAAGTAGTCATTCAAATCTCAATCAACACCGAGTGGCACATGCCGTGGTCGGCGTCGAACAACACATCCATGCTCGCCGAGATCTCGCCCGTGGTCACGGAGTCGGCCGTAGTCATAAATGATCTCCATGTTGTTGGTGTAGCTTAACGAAAGTCGATGAAAGTCCTCGCTGGTCTTCAACGTCCCACGAGATGTGGCAAGAACCTCACGCCGTGCCGACACCGACGAGCTTTACGAGCTCACCGAAATTCGCGACATCTCTGCGCGGTTTGTATTGAAAAGGGCACTACAGTCGCATCCAAAGTCGCCTTTAGACGTTCTTGGATTCGTTGGAAAGATAACGAGATAAGCTTTCCAACGCATCTTATTTCACCCCGAAACTCCTTCTAAGTCAACGGAAATATATGTAAGACCTGACATTCATTAGAGAATATTTCTGATTTTTTTTTAATTTATTGAATATTTTTACACCGCGAAACAAAAATAACAAGTTTTTAGCTCAGATCTAATTCTGGCCGTTGGATCTCCATCCAACGGCCAGCGGCGGGTGTTGGACGGGGGAGCGTCCGACGGGCATCGGACCGCCCCCACGTCCGTTTTCGTAAGCCGTAGGAAACGTGAAGTTTTTCTTCATATCCTTCCAGAGCAGATCTTTGGTAGCCGTAGGAACGCCAACCCATTTCTTGATGCTAATAGGGATGTGATCCCTCACGTGGACACCGCAGGTGTTGTTGAAGGGTCACCACGTCCGAAGTGCGCCATCTATCACTGTGCATACACGTGAAATAATACAACATTTAATGCATTTATCCAAATGAAATAATATGACATATACATCTCTTTATATTTATACAAAACTTTGAGTACATCTCTTTATATTTATACAACATTTTGAGTACATCTCTCTATATATACAAAATTTTGAGTACATCTCTCTATATATACAACATTTTGAGTACATATCTCTATATACATACAACATTTTGAGTACAACATTTGGTGCTATTGAAATAGTAGATTAACATAGATATAATTGATGAGATGTCGTGCTCTATCTCTCTTGTACATGTCACTATCCAATTCCTGATGTGCAGGCATCAACTAACGATGAAATTAAATCATTTGAGGAACAGTTTGGTGGTTTTGACTTTGTAATTGGGGGAAGTCTCTCACAATCTTCTAGGCATCACGGTGGTGTCGTTACCCCGGCAAGATTGCTAAAGAAACACTTAAATAAATGTTTTTCAACAATCATGCCGAAAGTAATAAGCACCACGTGATGCCTGTTGATAGAAGATTGTAACAGGGCTACCCCCAATCACAAGGTCGGAACCACCAAATTGTCTATCAAATAATCCAATCTTATCGGTAGCTAACGCCAACACACGAGAAATCAACTGCCGTCAGTTATTTAACTCTTATTCGTCTTCTATGCTAGTCTGCTCTACTTCGCCATGGTGAGTCCAACATGTATAGTTTGGCATGAAACCTCTCATCATCAAGTGGCTCATGATCCGTACTCGACTTGAGTGCTCTTTCTCATTTTTGTAATCTATGCACGGACAACATATGAAGCTTCCTGGAGGCAAGTGTCCAACAGCGGCATCGAGAAAAGCATTCACACCATCGATGAACACCCTTGACCGACGATCCGCATTGTACACCCATTGCCGGTTCATCTACACCAATTAAAATAATAACAACACTTATTATATTTTTAAAATTTAAATATTTAACATGAAATAACTAATTGTTACATTTTTTAATTACCTCTAAACTTTCTACATTTTTAAAGCTAAACCAACTAAATCTCACAAATTTAAAAACTTTTTCAATTGTTTTCTATACTTTCATAAATTATAAACAAATGTAAATTATTTATTACCCTCTTTACATCTTTGTATTTTTTTTATTGTGTACCCCTCTAATTTTTTTAATTACATTTCATACATAAAAATAATTTATTCCCAAGCTAGCAAGGCACCTAGGGACTATAACCATCCAATAGATCATCACATTGCCTTAAAAGATCCAGAGGGAGAGCTAGCAAAGTAAACATCTTTCAACAAGAACAATTATTTATTGTGTACCCCTCTAATTTTTTTAGTTGCATTTCATATACACAAAAAAAATTTATTCCCAAAAACTAACAAGGCACCTAAATCTAGCTCTAAAACAAACAATCACCCCTACCTACTATTTTAAACATCTTATACATCATCAAAAGAAGGATACCATCTTGCCTCAAAAAATCAGGAGAGAGAGCTAGCAAAACAAACACACCTTTCAATAAGAACAATTCAATATTTCTCCACATCCAATGCAAAAAGATAAGTAATATCTACATGAGAATAATGTTGGGACCATGCTTCTCACCTTGGAAACCCTTAATTTGGAGCTATTAGCCTTGATTAAAAATTTGGACAGCACCTCCTCAGATGAACAGCTTCGGCCCATCACTGTTGATATTGTGCGAGCTCGGGGAGGAAGGGCTTAAATGCCTTGGGCGGAAAAGGATCCTATTCAACCGGTTTAAAATAGAAACCGCTTGCAGAGGTTGACATCTGTAAGCGGTTCATATAACGAACCGCTTTCAGAGACCTGCAAACGGTTCGGTTCGTATTTTGAACTGCTTGCATATGCCCCCTCCCGGCTGTTGGCCATGAACCGCTTCTAGCGCCAAGCCCGCAAGCGGCTCAAACATGTACTGTCGCTTGTGATGAGAAAGCCTTATATTCACAGTATAGCGTAGCTACCTCCATATACTTCAATCATGCTCCTGCACCGATCGAGATGGCAACGTTGTACAACGACTGACGAGTTAATGATCACGTGGCGTCTTGCGATCATTCACCATCCCTTTGCACGGTCAAATAGTACTCGTATTGCATACGGCCACGTGTGGACAGAAACAAGCAGCTGGCTAGGTACTCGATCGATCCCTCTGTCCATGTTTTGATTCTACGAAGTCTCTTTCAGTAAACTTTGATAGTAAAAATGATCAAAAGTCCTGTGTAACCGTACCATTGAAACGTTTTTCGTAAATGTTGAAAACAATGTTCCATTTGGTAATAAGACGAAATTGTTCAGCTTGACTTGAGCTTTAATTTGTTTTCTCGTACGTGTCACTACCCATGTTCCAACTTCCAAGTGTACATCTGCTCTTTTTGTGAAACATTATTGCTATTTTTCTTACACGGAACATGGATATATGGGTTTGGAAGCAGCCTTTAATAGCTACTGAAACTTGTCTTAAAATTCTGAAACAATGTTTACAAAAAAAAAAAAAAATGGTCCCAGCCGGGCTTGAACCGGTGACCTTCGGCTCATTAGAGCGATGCTCTAACCAACTGAGCTATGGGACCCACACATGCAATTAGTCTTCGTAATTTTTTAAATTCTTGTTATCAGAAATTTTATTAGCATCATAATCGACCAAATATTTATCGGAACTCTATTTGGCAGTCGACTGGAAATTTGCCAGTTATCAATCAATTTCTAGACCATTGGATCGGGGATCAACAGTCCAGATTCTTTCCCTCCCTCTCTTCACTCTTAACCGTTGATGGTACTACCGGCCTTTATACCAGGTCAACATTGGTACTTCTGCCGATACTACCGATGTTTGAATCAGGTCGGCAATGATAATTTTGATGTTACTATAGGCCTTTAGGCAATGATAATTTTGATGGTACTGCCAAGTGCCAACGTTTGTACTAGATCGACACCGCTAACCTTAGTTTTTGCTCTGGCAGCAAAATATGGGTACGTTTTTTTACATGGAAATATATGAGTACGTATACTATTAAAATCATAAGTACTAGCCGCGCTTAATCTAGTAAGCAGTTACATTCAACAATGTCAGTCAATTGAATAAACAATTATGTTCCACAATGACTGTCAGACTATATATAGTGTTAGGTCTCTCCATTGTGCCCTGGACGATGGTGGACACACTATACACAACGTGCTAGCTATATTTCTTCGTTACTTATTCCCTGTAGCTGGAGATGCCATTCGGCACATTTTTAGCTCTCCACGTTGCCCCCACTTTGTGAACCCTCCGATTAGGCCGCGCTGGCCCAAATCAGCCCGTACATCTGTCCTTCCCCCGCGCTCTTCATTTTGCAACCCCCTCCCCCCACACACACTTTACAAGGTCCCCTTGTCTTCGCACATAGATCCTTCTTCAGTGTGTTCCCCACGCAAAATTTCATTCAGCCCCACCCGTATTTTACCCACCTCACATCACGATCCTTTTCCCCTTTCTAAGTACACCCGCATTTCGATCAAATTACCTACAATGCCACTGCTTATACTTGCCTCTCCAGCCTTCCCCACCGCTTTACCCTGCCTCATTTCCACCTTGTCCTCCTTTCTTCCCCCTCTTCCTGCACGGTGACAACCACCTCTTCCTCCCGTCTGCGCTGGCACGGCGGTGAATGCCTCGATGCCACATCCCATGTCCATCGCAACCACACCGTTTTCGAGCTCCTGTCTCCGCCCATGCGACGGCGCTGCCATTGCCTTTTCCCGGCAATGTATTTGACTACTGCTTGGTCGCTGTCGTCCTAAGATTTCTATGCCCTGTGACCACCAGGTCATCCCGACTCGGTGACGTGGTCTTTTATGCCGACTGGATCCAACGAAGACAGGCCCTAGGCTCACCGGATCGGTCGAAGGCGGCCACTGGGGCGCGGCCGCACACCCTCTGCGTTGCATCCTCTTTCCCCAACACTGGCCACCTCCTCTCCCACACCACCACTTCCCCCGGTGCTGCCTTCGCCACCTCCTCCCTTCCCAACAGTCTTATCCTTTTCCCCATCGCTGTTACTCCCTATGTCAATTCCAGAGTGATATGTCGACGACTGTTTTATGGAGGACGAATACAGCGACAGACGCTTCGTGAGGGACAGATCCAGCAATGACAGCCTTCGACAAGCCTGGATCCAGCGACGACGGTCAGTCCCATGCACGCCTCTCACCTCGACCTTGTTGTTTTTTCCCCGATTCCTTGCCCCGCTATTGCGCTGTACTCTTCGCCCCTTGTCCTCTCTAGCCACCACCGTCGTCTCTGTCCACTCCGCTCGCTAACTGTCGTTTCCTTCTGGCGATGCCATCACCGTCCCGCCTCCATGTTGCCCCCTTTGTTCCCTTCTGTCGACATTGTCACCTCCTTTCGACCATCCAGCCCCTCGTCGCTCGGGCATCGTGCATGCCTGCCACGTATCACCCTCTTCTCGGTCGACGACGTTGTCTGGAAGGAGCTGGATGGCGGCTTCGAGAGGGACTACAACGGCGATAACGACGAAGAGACCAGGTGGACAAGCTCCCCCCTTCCTTCCACCTTGCTCTTCTCCAGGCTCGCGCCGACACGACAGTATGAACAACATGAGCAGGAGCTTCAGAAAGGTATCGATCGATTTGCCAGGGAAAATTTTCTGCCTTTTACCATTTCTTGATCCATCCCCATTATTCTTTTCTTTATTTTTGAACAGTATTGCGCTTCTGATTTTAATATATATCCCCTGATGTAATCATGACATTCCAATTTGTTTGCCTACAAATTGAGCTTCTGTTGATGCCTAAAAAATGCTATCGTGGATACCCCTCATGGACAGGCTGCTGGATATTGGTGTTGACATGAATTTAGTTGATAAGGTATGTTATTTGCTCATGATCTTGCATCCATGTGTATGCAAACACCATCTAGGGGACTAGGATATTGCGGTTAATTTTGAGAGTGCTGCAGGATGGTTTCACCCCCCCTTTACAAGGTGGTCATTGACAAAAAGGAGCCTGTCGTTACCCATCTCCTTGCAAAAGAGGCAAATCCTCATTTCAGAGTATAGTTCCATGTTCCATATTTTTAGAGTATAGTTCAGTTGGAATTTACAAAACTTTGTGAGTGACATTTGTGGTTGCCTCATTACTTTGTTTCATCACTAAAATCTGTTGTAACAGGGCAATGGTCAATTTTGAACCTTTTTTTGGTGTTGGCATTTGAATTAATTTTTCTAGATTTATAGGATGAAGCCACACCATTAATTACATTATGCAGTGCAAGTACTATCTACACTTCCCTGGAACAAAGGAATTTTTATCAAATACTACATTTGCATTGTTTCTCTCATGACAAATAAGTACGCATGGGACACCGTCTGTAGACCCAAGAGACTGGGCGGCTTCCTACGTTGAGCTCGGGTACGGGCGAACGAATGCCTTCTGGACAAACAAGCGGCTTCCCGATGGCACCTTGCAGCTCCTAGCCCCTGCAGCTTTCGCGCAGTCCACGTCGACGCCTTGTCTAACGGGCCATGATTGGATTTCGTCCATCCGAAATGTTGCCGATGCACAGGTTCTCGCCGATGTCCTGCGCATCTGGTCGCGGCTTCAAGACGTTGCCCTACTCCCAGGGTGCCCGGACTGTCTCGTCTGGCACTTCAACGTGTCCAGCTCCTACACAGCCAGCTCCACTTACAACGCGCAGTTTCTTGGTTCCTCCGGGTGGCCACTGACCTCTCATATTTGGAAAGCTCACGCTGCAAGCAAATGTTGTTTCTTCGCCTGGACTCTTTCCATAAGAAGATCAACAATGCCGATGTGCCGGAAAGGGTGGCCGCATACTACAACCTGCACGCTCTGCCAGCAATGCCAGGAATCGGCTGAACATCTGGCCTCGGATTGCACCTTCTCCTCTCAAGTTTGGGTCCGGGCGCCGGCGCCGGCGGCCGGTGTGCGGGGAGTCGGGGTCCTCGGGGTCGGGGGAGAGAGGCAGAGAGCTGAGCGAGAGAGAGCTGAGTGAGAGTCAGAGAGAGCTAGGGTTAGAGGTGGGGGCGTGGCCGCGTGGGGCTGTGGGCTGTGCCGTTGTGGGCTGCCTGTGGGCAATTAGTTTGGGGCCTTTGGGCCTGGGATATTGGCCCATTTGGCCTGAGGCATATACAAAATACATCTGAATACTACATGGGGGTACTCTTTACTACTGGGCCACGCCCCGGGTGGCGGCCCGGGTTGCCCGGGGCCCAATTCCGCCCCTGGCTGTTTGTTTGTATGGTAGATTTTGCTAACGGCATTACGCAATGTTTTCTTTTATCTGTAAGTATGTACAAACATGTAATGACATGTTTCTAGCATGGCGACATATCTGTGATGATTGTTTCTGTTCCCAAATACATAAACTAGTAAGGTATATTGAAGTTGCTACCAAAATACATAAACCATAAATTTTCCAAATTTCACTGGATCGATTCTGGTCTGTGCTACCAAAATTCAAACCACACAGGCCGGTCACACATGCACGTGTAATGGTAATGGCCATTTTATGCATTCCGAGTGTGTGTAATGGTGAGATCGCAAACTTGCGGCTGCAGAATAGCGTCTGGAAGTCGACTACGAAAGGGTGTTTCTCCTCTGCATCCGCTTACCAATGCCAGTTCGTACAGCGCGTCACCAAGGCAAGCCGACACCAAATGGACTGTGGAGTTGCTTTTCTCCTGGCAGATGCAAGATCCATTTCTGGCTGCTTCTCCTCAACAGACTTTGGACCGGTGATAGACTCTTCATGAGGGGTATATAAGCAGCCATCTTTTTTTCTCTCTTTGTGGATTATTAATTGAAACAGCAGTCCGTATGTTCTTCGAGTGCCCATTTGCTAAAGGAAGTGTGGCTCATGGTGACGGTAAGGCTAGGAATCCCACAACTACACCCTACAAGATGGACCACCATTGTACGTAGACCCTCAACAATGGTGGGATGAGCTCTTTTTTAGCCAAGGTTTTAAATAGCTGGCTATAGTGGCCCCGGCTATAGCTGTTTTAGTAGGAAAAAGTTATACCATTTAGCCCGTTATAACCCGATATAGCCCGCTATTTGCAATTATGAGAAACACGGGGCTAAACCCCTTAGCCCACTATTTAAAACACTGTTTCTAGCCTAGCCTGCACGGCAGACCCCAAAAGGAAAATAAGAGCTAGCTGCGATTGGGATCATGGTGACTTGGTTCAACCATTTAGCCCGTTATAACCCGATATAGCCCGCTATTTGCAATTATGAGAAACACGGGGCTAAACCCCTTAGCCCACTATTTAAAACACTGTTTCTAGCCCAGCCTGCACGGCAGACCCCAAAAGGAAAAGAAGAGCTGCGATTGGGATCATGGTGACTTGGTTCATTTGGAAGGAAAGGAATCAGAGATTATTCAACCAAAAGTCATCTACCTCGTGGATGTGTTCAGCTTGATAGCCAACGAGATTTCGTTGATTCAGATGTCGCGGGCTGAGCCCGATGTTATCATTTTGTAATTTATCTAGCTGTGTTCCTCGCTCCCGGGCTTGGTAGCTTTTATACCGTACGTGCCTTGGGAGTTTGTATATATTCCTCTTGATTTATAAAACCAGCAACGGCTGGCGTCTTCAAAAATGGTGAGATCGAAGATCGAACTAATGGACATTGTCGGTCGTGGCATTTATAAATATTTTCCTATTTACGATGGCACAATAGGCATTAATTATGAAGCCTTGCAATAGCTAGCACATATATTTTCTTTTCTTTAATGCAAGGTACTCTGCCGTGTGTGCAGTGACGTGGTGTCTGGTGTGCGACAAAAGAAAAACCTTTAGACTTTACTGTGGAACCGAATTTAACCATAATATAACTACTGAAATATCTGATTTTAAAAGTTAGTTACAGACCTAACTATAATCACCGCAAATTATTTAGAAAAAAAATATCGAGATATCTATGGTCCATTAACGGATGAAAAGTATATAATCTTCCACCCATGAATCAAAAACAAGAGGCGAGTCAAGCAATCGTGGTCAGGACCCTAGTCTTTTGTTAGAGAGAGAGAGAGAGAGAGAGAGAGAGAGAGAGAGAGAGTCTGCAGGTACTAATTAACTAGCATGCAATTCTGCATACTCTGGAAGATCTTGTGATTAGGCGGTAGATAGCATATTATTACTACATTTGTTTAAGTGCAGGCCCGTTGCACCAGGAATGCGTCCGTTATTTCGGTGTTCCCAAACAAGTATACCAGTCAGCGTTCGCTGCCTACCTTGTTAAAATGACAACGACACTCCTTATATGAAATTACTTACTGTTAATTTGATCTTGGAGACATGCATCAATGATCTGTTAATCCTTCACCCAGTGTAAAAAAAGATTACTCAGATGTTTGTGTTTGGGTTGGCTTAATCGCCTCACTCTGTGGCCACGCACGTATATATATTTATCTCTCTGATAATTACATTGAAGAGTTACAAACAACCTCAACAACAGACTCGGTAAGATCCTATTAACAAGGGAGTTTGGTGCATGTACAACTAACTAGCTAATCAGCTTTACACCCTCCCTCAATCTCAACGACTTGAAGATTGAGATTGCGACGAAAACTCTCTTGTTGGCGCAGAGACAATGGCTTCGTGAAACCATCTGCTACTTGATCTTGCGAAGGAATAAACCTTATATCCAGAACTCGTCTTGCCACTCGATCACGAACAAAATGAAAATCCACATCAATATGTTTGGTACGAGCATGAAAGACTGGATTTGCAGAAAGATATGTAGCACCCAAATTGTCACACCATAGACAAGCCGTTCGTTCATGAAAAACACCAAGCTCACCGAGAAGAGACTGAACCCACATAATCTCAGCGGTAGCATTAGCTAGTGTTTTATACTCCGCTTCCGTACTCGAACGAGAAACAGTGGCTTGCTTCTGTGCACTCCATGAGATCAAGTTAGAACCAACTGCAAAGTCACCTGTTGATTTGCTGTCATCGGGACAACCAGCCCAGTCAGCATCAGAGAACGCACTGACCAAGGTGGACGACGACTGACGTATTCTCAAACCAGTATGCAGTGTGACAAAGATAACGAAGTATCCGTTTCACCGCCGTCCAATGAACACTGGTAGGAGAGTGAAGGAATTGGCACACCTTGTTAATAGAAAAGGCAATATCTGGGCGAGTGAGAACAAGATATTGGAGAGCCCCAACTGTACTGCGATAACGAGTGGCATCATCAGAAGAGAGAGGTGTTCCGGTGGAGATAGAGAGTTTCTCCGAAGAAACATAGGAGTGGCAACACCTTTGCAAGAGGACATGCCAACACGACGAAGCAGATCTTGGACATACCGAGCTTGAGAAAGTATTAATCCATCAGTAGAGCGATGAACTGCAATACCAAGAAAAAATGCAGAGAACCAAGATCCTTAATAGCAAAGGATTGATTTATATCCAAAAGAAGACGCTGAATTGCTTGAGATGAAGAGCCCGTCACAATAATATCGTCCACATAAACCAGAACATACATGGTAACCCCATAATGAGTGTAGATGAAGAGAGACGTGTCAGCACATGATAGAGTAAACCCAAGTTCTTGAAGGCGAGAGCTTAACCGAGCATACCAGGCACGAGGAGCTTGGTGCTTTATGAAGTTTGCACACCATATGAGGACGAGTCAAATCGACATACCCAGGAGGCTAACGCATGTAAACATCCTCTTCTAGAACACCATGCAAAAACGCGTTCTGAACATCCAACTGCCGTAAATCCCAACCGCAAGAGACAGCAAGAGAGAGACCAATCAAATTGTAGCAGGTTTGATCACTGGACAATATGTATCTTCATAGTCGACACCATAGCGCTGACGAAAACCTTTAGCGACCAGTCGAGCTTTATATCGATCAAGACTACCATCAGCCTTGTATTTGACTTTATAAACCCATTTGCAGTCAATAATATTGCAGCCACGAACAGGAGAAACAAGGCTCCAGGTGTCATTCCGTTTTAAAGCTGCATACTCGTGATCCATGGCTTGCTTCCAATGTGGATTGGTGAGAGCAGCATCTAAAGAATCAGGTTCCCTGGAGACAACAAATCCGTAGTGAATAAAATCATCTGAGAACTTGCGGGGAACACGAGTATTATCTTGGAGGCGGGTAGTCATTTGATGAGCACGCTGTGTAGTCATAGATGAGGCAGACGCCAGTGATGAGTCCTCGGCTGGTGAGGCAGACACGTCGGCAGCAAGGTCAGGCAACAAGTGTGACGTGCCGAGCTCATGCACGGGTGAGCCAGCCACGTCATGCACTGGCGAAGAAACAGGCGTGCCAGGCGCCGGCATCACATCAGATGGAAGCACAGGTACGGGCCCAGCAACTGGACTGTTTGGCTCGGTAGAATTTGTCGCCGATGCTCCAGGCGGCGCCAACGGAAGATGTAGCGGAGAAGCAACATCGCCATGCATGCCATGCAAAGTAGTTGAACCAGGCGATGGGGAAACCTGCAAAGACGGAACAGAATGCATAGCACAGGCACTAGTACGAGTATTAGTCACAGGAATCTGGTTATCAATAGCCGGAACAGGAAGAAGAAGGACTTGCTCCGAGAGGATTCGTGAACCAGAAATGGATGGTTTTCACCAAAAGGAAACACATCTTCATCAAAAATAACATCACGGGAAATATAGATACGACCAGATCAGGACAGATCCAGACACTTATAGCCTTTATGCATCGCACTATAACCCATAAAAATACACCGACGTGAACGACATTGAAGCTTGCGAGTGTTGTAGGGGTGAAGATGTGGCCAACAAGCACACCCAAAAACCTTCAGGGTAGAGTAATCGGGTTTGGTGTGAAATAAAATTTCAAGAGGAGAGATATTGCGAGTAACCCAACTCGGGAGTCTATTGATGAGATAGCTAGCAGTGCTAAAAGCTTCATCCCAGAACTTAAGAGGAACGCCGGAGTATGCAAGAAGAGCAAGACCAGTTTCAACAATGTGTCTGTGCTTGCGTTCGGCAGCTCCATTTTGTTGATGTGTGTGCGGACAGGAAACACGATGTGCAATGCCAAGCTGATTGAAGAAAGTGTGTAATTTCTGATACTTACCACCCCAATCTGTTTGCATGCACAAAATTTTCTTACCAAGTTGGCGTTCGGCAAAGGTTTGGAACGAAGTAAAGATATGAAACACATCTACCTTGCATTTCAGAGGGAATAACCAAACAAACTTGCTAAAATCATCAATGAAACTTACATAGTACTTAAAACCACCGGCAGAAACAATGGCCGGCCCCCACACATCTGAATAAATAAGTTCAAGAGGTGACAAAGAAGTTTTATGGGAATTAATAAAAGGTAATTGATGACTCTTGGCCTGTTGACAAGCATCACAAACTGACACACTAGAACTAGAAGAACACGGAAGCTTATTTTGATGAAGTAAATAACGAACTATGGAAGTGGATGGGTGGCCAAGCCGGTTGTGCCAACGCTCATGAGTCGGCTTTATTGTAGAGTAAACATCTCGAGGGCAAGAAGACGATGAGCTTGACTGGAGTGGATAGAGACCTCCCCTACATGCCCCGTGAAGGAGGACATTCTTCGTGACCTGATCTTTCACAAGAAAATAATCAGGATGATATTCAAGAAAGACAACATTGTCAGTGGTGAAACGATGTACAGACAGGAGATTCTTGTTGGCATGGGGAACATGAAGAATATTGTTAAGAATAAGAGATTGTTCCGGAGTATTAATAACAGAGTTACCAATATGACTAATATGCATACTTGTACCATTTGCAGTGTGCACCTGATCTCGTCCTTGATATTTGTCACGAACTGTCAGATTTTCAAGCTCACTGGTTATATGATCGGTAGCACCCGTGTCCGTGTACCAACTAGTGTCAACACCATAAGAACTAGTGTTCGCATAATTTGCTGCACGTTCATCTTCAGCCTTGTACGAATGGTTAAAGCGCTGCCAACATTTCAATGCTCCATGACCAGATTTCCCACAGACTTGGCAAACTATCTTGCCTCCATTCTTCTGCTTGCTGGAGCCGTGTCCACCACCACGACCTCGTTGATTGAAGCCACCACGACCAGCATGCTGCTGCTGCCCGCCGTGATGTTGCTGACCACGTCCAGTGCCATGATTACCTCCACGATAGCCACTATTGCGGCCGCGTGATGCCAAATTGGCTAAAGCCATCCCGGCCGAAGCAGTGAGCTGGAGTGCTTGATTCTGATGCTCAAGGCGGGTCTCAAAAGTAAGAAAGTGTGCATAAAATTCAGAAAGACCAATAGAATCAGACCTGGCCGTGACCGACGAAATGAGAGGATTATACTCGGCGTCGATCAAGTCCAGACATGATGAAACCAATCAAATCATCATCACTTAGTGGATGACCAGCAGAAGCCATTTGATCACCAAGAGACTTCATGCGATTGAAGTATTCCACAGCACTGAGATCGTTCTTTCTCGTGGTGGAAAGTTGCATCCGGATCTGCATAATTCAGGCCTTGGACTGAGACGAGAACCGACGCTCGAGCGCAGTCCACACAGCTGCTGCAAAAGTCAATCCAATAACTTGCGACAACACATCAGGCTCAAGTGAAACAAGAAGAGCACCCAACACCTGTTGATCCTTGAGAAGCCAGATTGTACGCTGCATTAGGAGCAGTCTTTTCGACTGTCTTGCCATCTACGGTCTCTGAAACCATGATAGTTCCCTCGGGCGCAACATCGGTACCATCAACGAACCAAGGAGTTGATGGCCTCGAAGGAAAGGCATCATTTGTGCCTTCCAGAGGAGATAATTCTCCCCGGCAAGCTTCACACTGACGAAGCTAGCAAGATTCACAGCAGGAGGCGTCGCTGGATTGGACGACGAAGCTCCAGCCATGATACTCATCTTGGATGTTTGTGGAAGAGAAAGGCTCTGATACCAAGTAAAAAAACGATTACTCATATGTTGGCTTGGGTTGGCTTAATCGCCTCACTCTGTGGCCACGCACGTATATATATGTATATATATTTATCTCTCTGGTAATTACATTGGAGAGTTACAAACAACCTCAACAGCAGACTCGGTAAGATCCTATTAACAGGGGAGTTTGGTGCATGTACAACTAACATGCTAATCAGCTTTACACCCAGTAGTAATATATACTTAATTACTCATGATCTGTATCTCGAGCTGGCTGGCTGGCCACGCTATATTAGTATCTGGCTATCTAGCCATCGACCAAGCTAGAAGCTATGCCATGTGGTGCTGGACAGGGGCACGACACAAATTAGTTTGATTCTCGAGAATTTTTAGTTTCTTAAGCGGTTTTTAGCGAAAAACGGTTGAACCGCTAGGTACGTACTACGTAGTGGTTTTATGATAAAATCTCAGATGTAATCGAACAGCCCTAAATCGAAGATTGAACGGTTGCACCGGCTCCCAGCTGGTTGCACCGGGTATGTTCTCAACTAGAGAACTTACCCATGTAACATGATTTCTAGCATTATTTTAGTTGTTGTGCGTATGGATTGTCGATCTAATTATATTTGTGTTGCAATATATAGTTTTTATTATGTGCTAATATTTGGTGACGATCTAATAAAAATTCTACTGTCATAAAGAAAAAATAATTCATCGATAGCTACACTAAGGCCTTGTTCTTTTCAGTCATTTTAGACTTCTTTTCAAGGATCTTAACTTTTTTGTTACAATAAAACTCAACATCACTTAACCTGAAAAGAAACCGAGCCTAAAGATGGTTAAAGCAAATATATGAAGCTTCCAATGCACCACGACCCATTCAAGCCTCCGGACGCAATCTCCCTCCTGGATATGCATGCATGGTCTTTGTCCAACCCTTACAAGCCGGCCACATCTATCTATTATATATATAAAGGAGGGGAAAAAGAAGCCACCACGTTCGTCCACATCATCCAAATTATTATTTCAGCCGTTCCTTCAACGGTGGGACCAAATTGTAACGGCCAAGATCAATCAAAGAAATTCTCACATAAATCAAGAAAAATAAAAGATCTATGTCGTTGATTTTGTGGGGCCGGACTATAACGGCTTAGAATAAAAAAAGAATATTAGAAATTCGGATTAAATACTAAAGAATAAAAGATCTATGCGGTTTAGATTAAAAGAAAATATTAGAATTAGAAATTCATATTAAATACTAAAGTTGATATAATATATTAGAGATAAACTCTAAATCCGATCTGATATGTTAGAGATAAATTATGAGTTAGAGATAAACACTATATACCAAAACAAATCTATCCGCGCAAACGCACGGCCACCTCGCTCGTTCCACATTAAAAAGAGCCGGATATGCTTTCGTTGTCACAGGTCACACACACATCACATTTTGGCTTGGCTGTTGGCTGTTGCAGTTGCACACTGCTGGCTACCTATATATGCTCTGTTAGTCTGTTTGTTCCAGCATCGATCTAAGGCCCTGTTTGTTTGAGCTTTTAGCCAGCTTTTAGCCCCAGAAGCCAGAAGCTCAAACAAACAGCCAGCTTTTGGAACCCTCTTCAAAGAAGCCAAAAGCCACCAAAAGCCGAATTTGTACTGTGATATGAGCTTTTCCAGAAGCTAGTTTTTTATGGCTTTTCCCAGAAGCAGCTTTTAGAGAAGCTGCAACTCAAACAAGCTCAAACAAACAGGGCCTAAGCAGGAGGAGCAAGCTATAGTGTACATGCATCATGCATGCACGTATGTATAGCGCGTTAGCGACATGAAGGTTAAGATCGAGAGCTCCAAGCTCGTGAAGCCGTGGTACGACGACGGCGTGCCGCCGCCCGCCGCCCGCCGCCGGGGAGAGCGTGCCGCTCAGCGTGTTCGACATGGTGACCTACGACGTGCACATCGCCGTCATCTACGCGTTCCGGCCGCCGTGCCCGCCGAACGAGGCGCTGGAGGCCGGGCTGGCCAGGGCGCTCGCCGTCTACCGGGAGTTCGCGGGGCGGCTAGGCGAGGGCCCCGACGGTCGCCCGGCGGTGCTGCTCAACGACGGCGGCGCGCGGCTAGTGGAGGCTCGCCGGAGCTGCTGCGGCTGCACCCGAGCGTCGACGGCCCCGTGGAGGAGGTGGTGCAGGTGCAGCTCACGCGGTTCGCCTGCGGGTCCCTGGCGGTGGGCTTCACGGCGCACCACCGCGTCGCCGACGGCCAGGCCACGGGGAGCTTCCTCGTCGCGTGGGGGCTCGCCACGCGGCGGCTGCCGGTGGCGGCGCTCCCCGTCTGCGACCGCGCCACCCGCTTCCGGCCACGGGACCCGCCGCTCGTCGACTTTCAGCACCGGGGCGCGGAGTACCACGCAGGGAAACATTTCTCGTTTTAAAATTTTTATCGGACCCCACCGGTAAGGACGAAATTCGCAAAAATCGGAAATTTCGGGCTTTTTTTCGGACGAAAAAAAGAAAAAAAAATTGAATTTTTTCTGAATTCAAACAAAAACGTTGCATAAATACTATCATAGGGGGACTTGAACCCAAGACCTATGGATTCCTAACACAAAGATCCAACCACTGGGCTACATGGGCCTTCATGTGCATACCTTGGCACGGATTATAGTTATATAGTAGCGCATTTGATGAAATTTACTTAAAAACGAAATTTTTTGGCCGGTTCACATATTTATCGGGGGGGTTCGGTAAGACCGGATTTTGCCGAAATTTGGCGAAATTTCGCCAGTAAGTTTTTCCCTGGTACCACGCTCCCGCCACCAAGAAGCGCGGCGGCACCGACGACGAGGAAGAAGACCTGGGCGCGGTGGCAGCGCACGACAAGATCAAGGTCCACAAGATGCACTTCACAAAGGAGTTCGTGGCGTGGCTCAAGACGCTAGCGTCGGCGGCCGCGCCGCCGCCGCGGCGAGCGCGCGGGTACAGCACCTTCGAGAGCGTGGTCGGGCACCTGTGGCGCGCGGTGACGGCGACGCGAGGCCTGGGCACCGGCGAGGCCACCAGGCTCCGCATCTCCGTGAACGGCCGGCCCGCATGTGCCCCCCTGCGCCTCGGGGCTACTTCGGCAACCTCGTCCTCTGGGCGTTCCCGAGGTCGGACGCCGGCGAGCTGGCGTCCCGCGCGCCCCGTGCATCAAGCGGCGGAGCTGATCCACCGCGCGGTGGCGCGCGTGGCCGACGACGCCTACTTCCGGTCGTAAGGGTCGTTCATCGACTTCGCCTCCTCCGGCGCCATGGAGGCCGGCGGGCTCGCGCCGACCGCCGACGAGTGGTAGGTGGTGGGTGTGCCCGGACCTGGAGGTGGATAGCTGGCTGGGCATGAGCTTCTACGACGTCGACTTCGGCGGCGGCCGGCCCTTCTACTTCATGCCGTCGTACGTCCTGATGGAGGGCACCGTGTTCCTCGTGCCGTCCTTCCTCGGCGACGGCGCCGTCGAGGCGTACGTGTCCTTGTTCGAGACCCACCTCGAGGAGTTCAAGAAGATATGCTACAGCATCGCCTAGCTATCGCTAATTTAACCAATTCCTCCATCCATTCTCTAATCCGCGAGCATCAGCACGCTGCATCGACAAAATAATCTTCGTCAAACACTCGGTAATCGCCTAGTTAATTGCATGAGTAAAATGCATCGATGGTTCTCAAACTTGCCAGAGCGTGTCATTTAGGTCCCGAACTCACAAAACCAGTTATCCAGGTCTCTGAACTTGCTAGGGGGTGTCATCCAGGTCCTCAAGCTCAGAAAATTCGAAAAAATTGAGAAAAAATCGTTAAAAAATCTAGAAAAATAAGAAAAATCATATGAATTTTAGAAAGTCATTAAAGCATTCAAAAAAATTACACAAAATTTAGAAAATCATAAAAATCAGGAAAAATCTTATAAAACTATGGAAAGATCATAAAAAACATAAAAATTTTGAATGGAAAAACTTTTATGATTTTTAAAAATTTTTCATTCAAAATCATAAAACCCCTGCCAAGATTTTTATGAAAATGTTATTCGTTCAAAAGACATTTGAAAAGATCATTTGAACGTTCATATTCTATGCATTCATAAAAGATCATTAGAAAATCATAAAACTAGATTATGTGTTCATTAAAGATCTTTTGAACAAATAACATTTTCATAAAAATCTCGGCAGGGGTTTTATGATTTTGAATGAAAGATCATAAAATATTTTTCATTCAAATTTTTTATGATTTTATGATTTTACGAATTTAAAAAAATCTAGAACAGTAATAAATTCCTGTCTGTCTGCGTTGCAGCGATGCACGCCTTGAGCAAGGCATTGCGGATGCGGCCTAGTAATTCTTCTTGAAAAATATGTGTGGTTTGGGCATACTGGTCCCTGTAGTTCAGATGAAAAGATCATGTTGGCCCATAGGGTCTATAGGCTGGCCCAACACAAAACCCAGTGAGTCCGGTGATCAACTGTATTTTTTTCAACTTAAAATCATATCATATTATAATCTATAGCAAAACAATAATTATAATTTCTTATAAACGAAAGGATTTGGTGTTTTCTAACTAATTTTTAAAAATTTATCAAAGTTTCTTTTCGAACGGCCATTTTAGTTCGCGGTTTTGTTTAGCTAGGCGAAAATGCTCCGAGGTGATATACTGCAATACAAAATGTTTCGTGCCATCGAAAAAATTTCAGCCCTTTGTCACCAGCCTGAGGCCGCCTAGCCTAAGTGACAGTGACGCACACCGCAACGCCTCGGCCTCTCCAGTCTCCACCCGGCGAGACCGCGACGTTTTTTGCAGTACAAAACGCGGACGCGGCTCGCCTGCCCGCCCAAGTGGCGCATAAACAAATAAATAAACAAATAAATAAAGGTTAAACGACAAAACCGAAAGGGAAAAGAATCCCCCGTCCCACTCATGACTCATCATCGACGCAGGGCACGCACACCGTCTTCTCCTACACCCGAGAGCGAGGCGTCACGACACTCGCAACGAGCGCTCCGTCTGCGAGTGCGTGCGTGCGTGCGTGTGCCACCGCCATGGCTCTCGCCACCTCCTCCCACCACCACCAACGCCTCCTCCTGACGGCTTATGTAAACCGAGCCATTATGTATTCTAATAAATAAATGAATGCGTTTATCATATTGTATGAGTTGATCCGGCTGTTGTAAATGGTTTTGCGCTAGCAAGACAGATCCTGGGCTAGCGCAAGAGCCACCCAGGTGGTCCCCAGAAATCGGGGGCCGACACTTGCCTTATTCAGAGACCTGGATAACTGGTTTGTTAGTTCAGGACCTAGATGATACCCCTGCCTAGTTCGAAAACCGCCGGTGCATTTTACTCCATGAGCATGTATAAGTGTATAACGAAAATGCATACATGCATACATGAGGACAGCGATCGAGATAGGCAGCTAATTATTATCGTTGTGTTTTGGCATAAATAATCATATAAACATGCATCCCTTAATTTGTTAGGTTTTTGTAATGTACGTGTGTATATACACACACTAGCTAGCTACTGTATCGAGTATTGTACGTTTTAGTTTGGCTTAATGTCGAGCAGCATGTATAGGGCGCAATTCTTTTCGATCATCTCCCAGGTCGGAGAGAGGGAGAGAGAGGGGTAGTGGTTGTTAGGAAACCACTAGCTAGTGGGTCTTGAAGGCCTATGTAGCCCATCTAGCTGAAATCCTAGATTATTAGCACTATATAAAGAGGAGGTTTCCACCACCCTTTGTTATCTATGACTGAGAATAGAGTAATGAAAATAGCAAATTCCTTCTCGAACCTTTGTGTCTCCTTGTGTGATTGTTGTATCTCTAGCCTACACTCAGTAGCATTGACTTCATAACACGTTATCAGCACGAGACTCTACTGATCAAAAAGATCGACGAAGCTAATGAGGAATTGAATCATGAATTAGATCTGAAATTTTTGGGTCTAGATATGAGATCTGAATCTTGAATTCTCTTTTTTACATTTGGATCTGGCATTGGCTAACGGCATGAAGCCGCGTGAGTTGATTTTTGCAAAGAATGAAAGAACCAATCGGCCAATCCTGCCTTATCATTTCTTGCATTCTGTTCTGATTTTGGCTGTAGACAACACAACAAATGACGGGAAAATATGCTATATGACACCCAATTCGTGTGCCCATTGCATTCGACATTAAATTCGTGTGCCTTCAGCTATATGACATTCGGCGCATGAATTTCTCTCCCACATGACATTTTCATCATTTTTAGCCACTTTCTTCATTTCTCTTTCCTTTTCCTCTATTTTTCCACCATTTTCTTATATGGGCCCACTTGTCATCCTCCTCCTTTCTTCTTTTCCTTCTTCTTCCTCCGCAAGCTCGCGCCGCCAACCTCCTCCGCAGCTAGCGCCGCCACCGCCGCCCTCCTCCTCGAGCTCGCGCCGCAGCCGCTCTCCTCCCTCGAGCTCGCGCCGCCGCCACCTCGAGCTCACGCCGCCGTCGCCGCGTCGAGCTCGTGCCACCGTCTCCTCCTCGAGCTCGCGGCGCCGCCGCCGCCTCGAGCTCACACCGCCGCCGCAGCCTCGAGCTCGTGCCACCGCTGCCACCTCCTCCCGAAGCTTGCGCCGCCTCCGTCCTCCATCGGACACAGACAGTGGAGGAGGAAGAAGAAGGGGAAGAAGAAGGGAGGAGGATAACAAGTGGGTCCCATATGATAAAATGGTGCGAAAATGGAGGAAAAAGAGGAAAAGGAAAGAGAAATGAGGAAAATGGCCAAAAAATGATGAAAATATCATTTGGGAGAGAAATTCGTGCGCCGAGTGTCATATAGCTGAAGGCACACGAATTTAATGTCGAATGCAATGGGACGCACGAATTGGGTGTCATACAGCCGATTTTCCCACAAATGGCATCAAGTAATGAAGATGCACATTTCTTGGAATGAAGCCATCGCTGACCATGAATAATGGATGTAGCCAGCCATCGCACTCTGCGTTGCGGCCAGAAGCCGCACACCAGGGAGCGTGATGCCGTCCCCATACACGAGCTCGCAACCCCGCTGTTGGTTCGTCGCCGGCGACGCTGTATGGACGCTCTTAGCTGTTGGCCCGAAGCCACACGAGCTATCATAGTATCATACGCCAAACGCCGAAGACGTCGCCGGGGCAGGCTCGAAGCCGCACCGCCTCGTGCTTTTGCCGTCCCGACAGACACCGCCGGAGCTCGTCATCGCTGGCCCGCAGCCGCAGACGCAGCACCAAGGCCGCACGCCTCCTGGTCGCGAAGCCGGCGATTCTGCTGCCACACGAAGCTGGCACCGCCGAGCAGCCGGCGCCACCGCGTCCTTCCCGCCGCACGCCGAAGGCCGCCGCCGCTGAGTTTGAATCCGACGCTGCCGTGCGACCAAAGCAGTAGCCACTGTCGTCGCCTCATCCGGGTGTGCTCTACTGCTCGCCGACTCGTCTGCGCCGCATGGCCGTTGCCGACCAAGTCGACGGCCGTCGTGATCGCCGCCCCGGCCAGCAGCCGGCGCCGCCGCCCCCGGCCTCCGAGCACCCAGCAGCCGGCGTCGCCGCGCCCCACCACCGAGCCGGCCCGGCTCACCGGCTCACTCCGCCGTCGGCCCGCAGCCTCCGCAGGGTGCCGCCTTGGCCTCTGCGCCACGCCGCCGGCCGTGAGCGCCGCCGTGCCACCTCGAAGGCGGGTCGCGCCGCCGTGCCATCTCGAAGACGGGCCATGCCGCCCCGGCCACCGCACCGCCGTCGCGCCGCGCCGCCTCCTCGGCTCCTGCACGGCCGGCCGGCCGGTGGCTCGCACGCCCTCCTGGAAGGAGGTGGCGGCGGCTAAGAGCATCCCCAGCAGGGCCTTCAAATTCCCCTCTATCGCTACAGTAACTGCTACAGTAATCCACGCAGTGCAAATTCCCTCTCACATGCATCAAATTCCCTCCTGCTGCATTTGAAAATTTTTGAAATAGAGGTGCATTTGAGGGGTGAGATGGGGATGCTCTAAGAGCATCCCCATCTGCATCTGTATATTGGCCTCTAATTCAAATTTTTTTGAATGCAGCAGGGGAGGGAAACACTGGGCAGAGAGCAGCGATGCACTGTGCGTTCAAAAATCGTGGTTACTGTAGCGATAGAGGGCACTGACAGGGAGTCTCCTGGGGATGCTCTAAGGACCGATAGCGGACTAGACTCCGGCATATTTAACGTCATATCTCAATTCTCAGCAGGTCACAAATGTTCTCACTATGACAAAGCTCATATCTCTAGGTAACCAATTCTCAAGTATATCCCAATGTCTCAAGTAACCAGCTCAAACTCAACTCAACTCAACAGCAACACGAGTCAGGTTAATTAAGGTGAAGCTATGCTGTAATGAACCACCAAGTCGCCCTTAACCTTAAAAAAACAACTCATAATAATTTTTTCTTTCCATACCGACAAAAACATATAAAGGATTTATCGGTTTTAATCCTTGCGTACTATGCATTAAACTTAAGTGCATTATGCTTCAAATGAATCGCGCCTACTAACCCTAACGACAAACCCCACACTTGCCCTCTAGATTTCTAAAACCTTACCCTAAACTACAAAAACAGAAATATACACACTAAATCTACGTATTATCCTCCCTTATAACCCTAAATATAATCTACAATCTACCCTACATATTATCGTACATTAAATCCTAAAAGTAAATATGTAATACAAAAACTCAACCTGACTATTATCGTAATTTAAACCCCTGAATCGAATGTACATAAATAATACAGAAAAATACCTAATTATTCGCAAAACCTAAAACTTATATCTAATCTAAAAACACAATATTAAAATTACCTACCATGTGCCATATTGCTAACCTACCTTGTTTTCATTTGTTACAACAGAAAAAATATGGAAAGGTTACAAAATTACCTTTTTTCCCTCTTTTCCTCCACCTTTTTTCCCCTCTCCTCCTCCTCCTTTTTTTCCCCCTCCTCTTCTCCTCCTTCTCTTTTCTTTTTCCTTCTCCTCTACTCCTCCTCCTCCTTTCCTCCCCTGCCGCTCGGCTCTCCAGCGCAATGGCACTGTCCCGACGAAGCGCCGCGCACGCGCTGGTTGTATGTCATTTAGCGCCTGTTCGTCGGGCGTTTTATTCCCGCGCCGAAAAAACCCTAGGTGTTTATTACCTCGAAGGAGCCCCGGGCCGTTGGTCCTATTGACCGCCTGTTGGTCGGGCGCTTATTACTGTTCGCCTTTAAAAACGTCCATCCAACGGGTGGTTTTTAAATGGCGCCCGACTGTCCGGTGTCGGGCGGCTATTTTTTTAATTATCTAAAACGGAAAATTATTTTTTTACGAATTAAAAAAATCCAGAATAGTAATAAATTCCTGTCTGTCTGCGTTGCAGCGATGCACGCCTTGAGCAAGGCATTGCGGATGCGGCCCAGTAATTCTTCTTGAAAAATATGTGTGGTTTGGGCATAGTGGGCCCTGTAGTTCAGATGAAAAGATCATGTTGGCCCATAGGGTCTATAGGCTGGCCCAACACAAAGCCCAGTGAGTCCGGTGATCAACTGTACTTTTTTTCAACTTAAAATCATATCATATTATAATCTATAGCAAAACAATAGTTATTATTTCTTATAAACGAAAGGATTTGGTGTTTTCTAACTAATTTTTAAAAATTTATCAAAGTTTCTTTTCGAACGGCCATTTTAATTCGCGGTTTTGTTTTGCTAGGCGAAAATTTATTATTTTTGTGCAGATCGTTTGTTACAATATTATTGTAATAGTTTCTTGGGGTCAATGTAAGGTTTTTGTCAAATATGTCAAAAGAAATATTTTATAGGAAATACCGTTGGAAATGCTCTGAGGTGATATACTGCAATACATACAAAATGTTTCGTACCATCGAAAAAATTTCAGCCCTTGGTCACCAGCCTGAGGCCGCCTAGCCTAAGTGACGGTGACGCACACCGCAACGCCTCGGCCTCTCCAGTCTCCACCCGGCGAGACCGCGACGTTTTTTGCAGTACAAAACGCGGACACGGCTCGCCTGCCGCCAATAATGCGGCCCAAGTGGCGCATAGACAAATAAATAAATATAGACAAAAAAAAAAGGTTAAACGACAAAACCGAAAGGGATAAGAATCCCCCGTCCCACTCATGACTCATCGTCGACGCAGGGCACGCACACCGTCTCCTCCTACACCCGAGAGCGAGGCGTCTGCGAGTGCGTGCGTGCGTGTGCCACGGCCATGGCTCTCGCCACCTCCCACCACCACCAACGCCTCCTCCTCCTCCGCCGCCGCCTCGCCGCCTCCGCCTCCCCCGCGCCGCCGCCGCCGCGCCTCGCCCGCCCCGCCGCCCCGAGGTGAGCGATCTGGCCGACCCCCGATCCTCCCGCCCGCCTGCCCGCTGCGCTGCTGCCGCTGCCGCCTATACGGCGGTTGTTGGATTGATTCGCTCCAGGCGTCGGCGACGAGAAGGGGAGAGCCGTCAGGTGGCGCTCGCGGGTGGGTCGCGCTGGGCTCTGTGTGTGTCTGTACGCGCGCGCGCGCGCCGGAGAGCTGAGCGCTCTGCTGGGCGCCGGTTGGGAATCCCGGAAGGGCGCTCCGCGGATTTCATTTCGTTGTGGCGCGGTTTCGCCTGTGTGGATGTCGGGGTAGAGATCGCTGCTGCGGCGGGCTGATCCGACTTGGGTCTCGGTGTTTTTTGCGAATTGGTAGCTGGCTCTTCTGAAGAGCTACGTGTGATTCTAAGTGCTGGGGACTAATGGGAAGTAGTACATGTTTTTGTGGGCAATTAGGTATTAGGATTGGTCCTGCGTTTGTACATGTACTTTCTAAAGTTCTCCAAGATAAATATACTTGCTTGTCAGAGAGTCCCTGATTATGCTTAAACTTTGAGCGGCAATTGTATATGTATAATTATGAAATACTATATATTTGTATTTTCCATGTTCACCTATGTAGATGTTGGGTTAGAGATCACTGCAGCGGGCTGATCTGACTTGGGTCTCAGTGGTTCCGCAAATTGGTAGCTCACTCTTCTGTTTAGCTCCGTGGAATTCTATAGGCTGGGGACTAACTTTCGTGGGTAATTTGGATTGATCCTTCGGCTGTACATGCTATTATGTACATGAGCTTATATTGTTATCCGATATAATTTACATGTTTGCCAGAGAGTCCTTGATTATGATTAAACTTTGATATGCTATTGTACTCCCTCCGGTCACAAAAAGAAGTCGTCGTTGACTTTTGCATACAACTTTGACCATTCATCTTATTCAAATTTTTTTATAAATATATAAAAATATAAGTCATACTTAAAATATATTTAACAATAAACTAAATCACAACAAAATAAATGATATTTACATAAATTTTTTGAATAAGACAAATGGTTAAAGTTGTGTGCAAAAGTCAACGGAGAATTCTTTTGTGACCGGAGGGAGTATACGATTTTATGTATAATTATGACAAACTATATATTCATATTTTCCAAGTTCAGAGAAAAAAAAAATATGATGGGGGTAGTTGGTGTGTAAACTCTGTTTTGGTTTTACCCACTGTTAGGTGCCGGCTGATGGGCTGTCTTAGGGATTGAACCTTTTTTCTACTACCGCTGTTGTTATTTGTTGTTTTGAAATTTGTGTAAACCCTTGGTTCAGTCATGGAAATCAATGAGGGATCCATCACATAATTCAACTGGAAAAAGATACTCCCTCTGTTTCACTATATTTGTCTATGGCCTTGGGAAAATACGTTTCATAATGTTTGACCATTGTGAATATCAAGAGTGTAGTTATTGTGATGTTTCCCCTCTTTGCCCCTCAATTAAATGTTTAGCAAGAAAAAAAGTAGTTGTAACATGCTATTAAATAGGGATATGATGGTCTTTGCACATGATTTTTTTCTTGGAATTACTACTTCCTTAGTCAGTGCGTATGGTGTGTTATGGACAAACATAGCGAAATGAAGGGAGTGCTACATTTTTTGGGGTCACTTTTAAGCTTAATTTCACTATGCATGCTCAATGACACATGAACTTTTTGCTTCAGAAAAAATGATACATGGACTTTCAGTTTCACTAAAGTTCATGTTTCGGAAAGAAAAGAGATACATGGATAGGTGAAATTGCCAGCTGTCGACAGGAGAAAATCTCTTGTTTGGTAGCATACTAATAGCATCTGGAGATTAAGTGGAATGAACAAGTACTTTTGTGTTGAGTAGAAAGGAGCAAAACCCTACATGGAGAACTTATGGCATGGTCTTCACTCTTCAGCTTTGATTTGAAATCATATTAATACAATGTAAAAGTGAACATGCATCTTTGTTCTCATTTTGCATTATTTGTAGACAATTAGCAACCGATCAACCGGATAGGACCAATCTGCTGCACAATAGGCTCTGTTTACTCTTTTTCCACACGAAATAACTAATCTCCTCAATTAACAACAGCAGAGAGCCAATGTGCTGCAATATTGTTTTTTTTTTTTCCCGCTCCTTTTCACCTAAGGGACCATCACTTTATTTTCAGTACTCTGGTCTCAACACTGAAAGGTGGCATGCAACCTTTTTGAACCTTTCATAATCATAAATGAAATTTGTGTTCATCGCAACTAGAAAACACGTAAATGTTTGGTGTTAATGAATAATTAAAGGGAAATGACTTTGTTGTCTACTATGCAATTTTTTTCATTTTACCTTTTTCTCCATTTTGTGACTCCAAATGGTGTATTCGTGTGTCTTCATATCACCCATTCAACTGAGTACCAACATTCATATATACCATTTCCGTTTCTAATATTGTTATTTGAATATTCAACCACATGTCCAGGATTACGTTGTCTGTGTCTTATCCTAAACTAATCTCTCTGTGCTAATCATTTTTTCATGCTGCCTCGTTTCTAGGATTTGTTGCCAATCTATCAACTCAGCTAATGTGCTGGGAGCTTCTTCAGCGGTAAGACCATTTATCTCATATCACCACAACTTTATGGAACATACGGTACTGTACTTGCACTACAGTATGTCCTTCAGCCTTGCAGTTTCCCTTTAAAAGAAATCTTATGCCTAAGGGTTGAATCATCCTGGTGAGTACTGAAATCTGGTTCTGTGAGCCAGTCTACAAATTAAGTCTCCATGTGTAATTGATTTAGCTGAGAGCTGCTGTGAGGCAGTAGTTGTCACTAGTCAGGTGGAAAAACTGCTTGTGTCAAGAATGTGCACACACTACACAGTGACCGCTAATATTTCGGTATACTCGAGTGATTTGGTTTTGCTTTGCGAAATAGTTTTGTCTCATGTTCTGTTTCTTTGTCATGCTATTCTAATATTTGAAGACATAATAATGGACTGCGAAATGATTATTTTTTATTGTGTATTTATGCCAAACAAATTTATTGCAGACATCTGATGACGCAATTCCACAGCCAGTTGTCCTAATAGATCAAGACTCGGACCGTGATGCAACCATTGTGCAGCTTAGTTTTGGAGACCGTTTGGGGGCACTACTTGACACGGTATATATTTACTTATGCTGGGGATACTTTCTGTTTGTTTTGGTCCTGCTTATGATATGCTCTTTTTGCGTGATATAAATTTTGTTGTATCTGTAAATTACTTTGTACTGCTATTCATTGTTTGCAGATGAAGGCACTCAAGGACTTGGGCCTTGATGTGACGAAAGGAAGTGTGGCAACTGATTCAGCTGTCACACAAACAAAGTTCCACATCATGCGATTGTGGGTGCCTGTTACTTTCTGTTTGCTGCATTTTATTATGCAGTGTTTTGTTTTTTCTATTTGAAAAGTAAAGAGGGTATTCATATGGCGATGCATCACTTTTTAATAATGCCACACTCTCAACTGCACACTGTTTATCTGTTTTTTCTGTACATTGCCATTGAACACAGGCAATTGTCAAAGTACTGTTTCACTAGTTTCCAAAAAACTTTATAAAAAAATGCATTCAGTGTGATCATGCCGGCATAGCTTATTGTGGATTGCGGTGATTTGAATCATTTCATGGTGTAATTTATTTCCTGCCTGTGTGTAGCGGACGCAAAGTTGAGGACCCTGACATGTTAGAAAAGATACGGCTGACCATCATTAACAATCTTCTGCAGTATCATCCTGTATGTTCATTATTCAGATCTTTACTTTTGACTTTTGGTGGCATTACTGGACCTGTTCCTATTGTGCTCAATGATTGTATCAAATTATGTTGATGTACATGTAGGAGTCAAGCGAAAATCTAGCTATGGGTGAATTTTTTGGAATAAAACCTCCTGAGAATAAGGTGAGTTTGCTAGATCTTCTCATTCCGCTAGTTCAGCGCCTATGTTGATCCATGTATCTGTTTCCTAGGTATCTAATAAGTTTAAATTGTGTGTTTTCCTCAGTGTTAGCACACATAATATTTAACAGCTAGACTTCCATATGTTACTATTATGCTATTAAAATTGTATCCAATGATGTCACCCTGAATTATATTCATTCTTTAAAATGGCAGGTTGATGTTGATGTTGCAACACATGTAATTGTTGAAGATGATGGGCCAAAAAGAAGGTTAGCTCCTGTAGTGTCCTAGTGATTGTGATATTATATACTGTTTGTTTAGAATGGTTTCAGTGTGTCAGCATGTATGATAATTGATAACTGCTTGTTAGTTATGGCCACAACATGTATGATTGCATAAGTGTCCTAACACTGTTGCTTCACATGTGAAAAAGAAATCTATCGCTATCATATGCTAATGCTGCCAAGCTAGGCTTTTTTGGATCTAAAAAAAACTAAGATGCACTCAACTTATTAATGAGAACCATACTGGAGAGGATGGGTTTGGGGATGAACTGAATTTTGTCAAGTATCTGTAGTAGCTCTAATGGCGTCCTACAAGTTTCAGTGACATAATACGCATTGGCATTTGATCAGTGCCAATGTATGGACCTCTGGGGGGTTTGGCCAGGCTGCAAAAATGCTTCGTTGTGTTGGCATGGTCAAATATGTTGGCACTTTATGTATTTTTATACTGGTCGGGCTTGAACAATGTTGTGCATCTCATACAAGCCCCCATAAAACTGGGTTGGCTTGGGTTAATAAAATTGTAGGTACATCTAGTAAAGGATGAGCTGGACACAGATCAGACTGCACTGAACCTGTTTGTGTTTGGATAACTGGCCACGTTAACTAAAACTTGTTCACGTCTCTGTGCACTACCAGAAACCACTAACAAGAGCCAACAGAATGTCGTGCTTCTAGGAATAGGCAGCTGCATATGCACAAATTGTTTAGCAAATTGTTAGACTGGAAGGGCATGACAAGAGGACAACTGGTTGCTTACCTTTCAAATATATATAGACTCAAATTATCATTAGAAATTTGTCCACAGAAACCAGGACCAGAATGCATTCCTTGCAAGTACAACTAGCCGAGAAACTCATCAGAAATTTCTCTCTTTTAAAATTTCTTTCTAGTCGCTAAAATTTTGCATTGTGTATGACACTGTTCCCATTCTCAATTTTCCCTATATAGTCATATGATTAGACATTTTCCATGATAATTAGAGTTTCTAAATCAATAAATTTATGTGCACCAGTATAATTGATCGTGTTTGGGCACCTTTTTTATCTTAGAAATGTGTTCTCCTATCATTCTTTGGCAAGAATAACATCTGATGGAACCATCTGCTTTCCACATTGGTGTTGTTGAACATGCGCAGCATGCTTTACATAGAGACTGCTGATCGGCCTGGCCTACTTCTGGAGATAACCAAGATCATCACTGACGTAAACATTGATGTGGAATCAGCTGAAATTGATACAGAAGTATGCCAAATTCCTATGATTTCTAGCTACTCAGACTGCCAAGTGCCAAGGTGCTTCCTTAGCTCACATCTGATGCCTCATGCAGGGCCTGGTTGCCAAGGACAAGTTCCATGTGAGTTACAGAGGTGCAAAACTAAACAGCTCCTTATCTCAGGTGTTGCCAAGTCTTGACCAAATGCTTTGTTTCTTTCAACATCCGAGCAACACTATACTCATATTTCATTGACTATTGCATAGGTACTGGTGAATAGTTTGCGCTACTATCTCCGGAGGCCTGAGACAGATGAAGACAGCTATTGATTCATGTATAACCCAAGACAAACTCAGGCTTGAGTTTTTTTCCCTCTTCTGTGTGCCCCCTTGCACATGCAAAACAGGGCTTGTATTCACAGAGTACATGCATACGTATGTAGATGCCATTGAAATTGGGCTCATTGGAACTGTTCAATATTGTAGTCGGACCTGGGAACTTTCCAGCTTTAGCTTCAGTGGCCTTTATCCCATTGGTTCCTGTCGTAAGGAATCACCCTGGAAGGGAAGTCCTCTCACGTGTTTCTTGTAAACTTGTTGTCTGCATGCTCATATAATCACATTGGAAGACCATTGGCCAAATTGCAATGATGAATAATTATCTTGATGGGTAATTGTCACATGTCTTGTTAATAAGCTTGCCCCTGCTTCTCCCGGATAAGGTTTTTTAGTCAAGGCGTGCACTAGAGACAGGAAAGTAGAACCTATACTTGTGTGCATCTTTACATGTATTTGTTAGTAGTGCACTTGTGCATTTAAAAAATGACAGTTTGTATATTGTACTTGACCCTTCTTTTTTGGTAAACAAGTGCTTTGATTTGTTAGCAGCAGACTTTCATCTCTCGCTTCTCCTTCTACCACAGTACTAGTAAGGCGCAATTCAAGATTCCATCCAAAACCTGAGCAACTTGGCAGTAACTGTCGCAACACCGGCTTCACCAAAATCCACTCACAATCCATTCCTAGTTTCAGATATCAATGCTAGCAACTTGTGAGCGACAGTTTGTTGAACATCATCACACAATCACAATAACTAAGAGAAATTATATGTTATGTAAAAATAATTGTTACACAACTACTTATTATAATAATTTAATTAAAAATGACATAATATTGTCCATACTATATCAGAGTGCGGAGATTCGAATATGCAGCGGAAAAAGTATGATGATGCTCCAATCCGACCTTTGAACGTCAGCTAATCCTCATCGAAGTCCGGAACAAGATCCTCCTGATCCTGAAGATAGACCGGACCTAATCCTTCTCCTAAATACAAATTTATCTGTGGTTTGTATAATGAGTACACGGCTACCCAATAAGAGTCCTTATAAATGATGCAGCAAACTAATAAGGGTGCAAGATTTAAAGAAATTTATTGGGTATATGAAAAAAAACACATATTTTGAAATTTGTCTCGAACTTTTGTAATATTATATTTGTTATGGATTTTATAAATAAATTGCAGTTGTAATGAGTTGTCAAAGTTGTATATTTTGAAGACCGTGTCAATGCCTCGAATGTAAGTTTTTGTTATACGGTGGAGTTTATTTTTCAAAAGAATTTTTGTAAATTGTATTTCTTTTCTGAATTTTTTTTTGGTTAAGACTGGTGAGTCGTCGTACTTGCTTACCCTGCGGCACGGTGCGGCCCATCTAACCGGCCGGGCCGGGCCAGATCTGCTAGTCCCTTTTTATATTATAGCCCGTAGATAACTAATTATTGCAACCAAACCCTCAACTTCTTGTATGTGTCCGCCAATGAGAAGAGCCACGCAAACATATTGCAAGCCGCATCGAGCTCGTCCTCGCGACCTCGCCGCCGCCGCCGCCGCCGCCATTCATGGCGAGGTGCCGCCTGGGAGGACTCGAGCATTAACCCATGCAAACCTCCACCCCATATTGCAAATCCCAAGCTCCTATTGCCGCCGCCGCCGCCGCCATCGCCGCCACCGCCGCGGCCGCCATCTCCGGCCTCCGCTTCTCCTCCACGTTGCCGGTGCCGATTCCTCCGCCGCAGCCCGAGAGAAACCCGTTCTTCCCTCTCCTCGCCTCCGATCCCCCTCCGCCGGAGCCGCTCCGCCAGGTGCTCGCCACTGGCGACGTCCACGCCGCGCTCCGCGGCCTCCCGGGCCTCGCGCGCCGGCTGTTCTGGTGGGCGGAGGCCACCCCGCGCGGCTTCCCCCGCTCCGCCTCCGCGTTCGCCGCCGTCCTCGTTCCGCTCGGCGAGGCCCGCCACATCCACGCAGCCTATCCCGTCTCGCTTCGCGCCCTCCACCTCGACCTCCTCCTCCCGCTCCTATCCCTCCTTCTCACCTATCCCCTCTCCCCTTCCCACCACGACCTCCTCAACTTTCTCCTGCGCCTGTCAACCTGGGCCGAATGCCAACCTCGCGACTCCTCGCCGACCACCCATTCGACGCTATGCCTCTCCGCCTTCCGCGAGATGGCACGCCACGGCGTGGCCCCTTTCGTCAAGGACTGCAACCGCGTGCTCCGTGTGCTGCGTGACGCGGCCAGATGGGACGACATGCTTGCTGTTTACGCAGATATGCTTCAGCTTGGGGTTCAGCCGAGCATTGTCACATACAACACAATGCTGGATTCGTTCTGCAAGGAAGGGAGGATGGATCAGGCTGTCATGATGCTTAGGGAGATGGAGGCACGGACAGATGGGTGCTTGCCCAATGATGTCACGTGTAATCTGGTGATTAGTGGGCTGGCCAGGAAAGGTGAGCTCGTGAAGGCAACTCAGCTGGTTGAAAGAATGCGTCTGTCCAAGAAAGCATCAGCCTTCACGTATAATCCAGTTATTACTGGGTTGTTTGCAAGTGGTTTTGCTGAAAAGGCTGAAGCCTTGCTATTGGAGATGGAGAATGAAGGTATAGTGCCCACGGTGGTGACATACAATGCAGTGATTCATGGGCTGGTTAAATGCTGGAATGTGGAGGCAGCGAAGGTGAAATTAGCGGAAATGGGGGAAATGGGATTGCTGCCAGATTTGATTACATACAACTCTTTGATTAATGGGTACTGCAAGGCTGGGAATTTAAACGAGGCACTTTGTTTGCTTGGTGATTTGAGATGTGCAGGGTTAGCACCAACAATTTTGACATATAACATACTTCTAGATGGTTACTGTAGGCTAGGTGATTTAGAGGGCGCTAGGAGATTGAAGGAGGAGATGACAGAGGATGGCTGTCAGCCTGATGTGTATACATATACAATTCTTATGAATGGATCATACAAGGCAGGGAGCCTTGCAATGACAAAGGAGTTCTTTGATGAAATGCTCCATAAACGCTTGCAGCCAGATTGCTTTGCCTACAATACAAGGATTTCCGCTGAACTGATTCTAGGTTCTACTTCTGACGCTTTTCAGTTGAGGGAGGAAATGACTTCAAGAGGAATTTATTCAGATACAGTCACGTATAATGTCCTCATTGATGGATTGAGCAAATCTGGTAATCTGAAAGATGCATATGTGCTATGGATGAAGATGATCAGTGATGGTTTGCAGCCTGACTGTTTCACATACACTTGTTTGATTCATGCACATTGTAGAAGGGGGCACCTAAGAGAAGCAGAGAATATTTTTCATGCCATGATTGCAATTAGTTTGTCACCTTCGGCTGTGACCTACACTGTTTTTATCCACACATATTGTAGAAGAGGAAATCTTTACTTAGCATACCGTTGGTTTCGAAAGATGCTGGAGAAAGGAGTGGAGCCTAATGAAGTTACATACAACGTTCTCATGAATGCGCTATGCAGGATGGGGAAAACTAACTTGGCTTATCGCTATTTTCATGAGATGGTGGAAAGAGGATTGGTACCAAACAAATACACATACACCTTGTTGATATATGGGAATTGTAAAGAGGGAAACTGGGAAGAGGCAATAAGACTGTATTGTGAAATGCATCAGAAAGGTACCCATCCAGACCATTGCACACATGATGCCTTATTTTATGGATTTGGTGAAAGCCACATGCACCATGCAGTACAGTACTTTGAGAATGTTGTTTTGGGTGCATAGATAGGTCTTTGAAAAAGATGATTGTGTATTTGTGTTGGCCTTGCCTGGTGGAAATTCCTGTAAGAACTTCCCCCTATTTCATATTTCTCTTCATTGATTGTTCTTTTTTGACCCATGCTAATTTCTTCCATCATATTTTATTTTTTTGTTTTGAATCAGCAGATGGCAGATGGAGCTGGGAACATCATCTCCGGATAGATGAGTTAAGCATAAGTAGGTTCATCTCTTGCTGCAATAACCTTATAACAAATTCTCCATGGTGATATGCTCATGGCTCCTGGAGATACCATTCTGCACCCGCTGTTCTTCCCTTTTGATGAGGCACTATCGAAATCTCTTGACCATACATCCTATATATGTACTTTCTCAAAAGGTGAATGATGATGAACCTTTGGGACTGATCCTGCCACAATAATATAGTGTTTCTCTTGGTAAGGAACCTACCAAGAATTTTGTAAACTTAATAAACCCTGTATTAGACAATTTTGTCATAGGCATCTGGCACATACATTGAGTCATTAACATGTCAGATATGTAACGGTGTTCCTATTCTTTGGATCATTAATGGAAATTCTTTTCTTAATGTTAACTATGGTGGAGATAACTGTGTATCAACTGCTGTTGATATGTCAAAATGGAGTATATTTATGAGACCAGTACAGTGAAAAGGTACTTTTAATTGTCGACCCACTTTATTGTGTTATCTCACTTATTTGTGTTCAGTGCACAGCTTGCTAGAGATTGGATCTGCAGTACAAGCCTGCAGTATGCCTTTAACTCACTTGATCAAATTCCATCCAATTTGTGCTCCTGAAACTCTGAAAAATCTTGACACGATAGTTTTTTTTTCAGAACTTGTGGAATCACCCACATGCTTCTCTGCTCTGTTCAAGACAAGCAGTTAACTTGAGGTTTAAAATAATAGTATCATTTAGATACCGTTTATAGGAATAGTGTATTGGTTTCTTTTGAATATCCATCATTATGCTTAAATTTACCTTATTGTTGTTGATTTAATTGTTGTTTGTAGATAACTCCTTGTTTACTTAAAAGCAGTGGTGAACCCTGGATCTCACCAATTCCGAGATAAAATATAATGTGCTAAAACTTATGCAAAAATACAAACAAAATAGGTACACCAAGCAATAATGAAAAGTTAGAACACAAATACATTATGGAGAACACAAATACACTATGGAGATGAGATTTTAACTATATAATTCATTATAACAAAACATGAACATCGAGAAAACGTGATAGAGTACAAAGTGCAGTCTGGGTGCCTAGACAACAAAGATTAGCTCCATCCTAACATATATTATCTTCACTAACAATAGGACACAAGCCAGAAGCTCAAAAGTTACCATGTAAAGAAAAATCGAAACATCGTATTGTGGGACAAATAGAGCTTCAAGCCTGCAACATGCATAAGCGATCATGAAGCAACGAGATGAACTGGTGAGTCATGAAGGCGAAGCAGGTAAGTTGAGGCATTGCCGCCGCATAGGGCAGATAAGCTGTGGCATTGCCATCGTGTAGAGCAGAGAAATTGAGACGTTGCCAAGTGTAATACCAATACGGCCTACACGCATCGAATAAGGGCACACCAAATAATGAACTGGGCCAAGGCCAGGCTAAAGCCCACCCAGCTCAAGGCCTGGTTCTGCCCCTGCTTTAAAGAACAACAGTTACAAGTTACAACACATGCATCAATGCATGTTTATCTCTTGCATAAACATTGTGAGTATATGAATCCCTGGCTATTGCATTTTTTGTATATGTATTTTCAATTTTTCATTAATTGAGACTTTCTATTGCAGTGAAACATGACTTTACCCTTTGGAAAATGAAGTGTTGCATACATGCATTCTATGCAGTTATATGTCAATAATTACTTTGATATTTAGTTAACATGGTGGACAAAGTAAACAATGAGATTATATCTTGATAGACTTCTGCAGTTTCTTGTGTTAACTCTAGAACACACCTTTCTGGTAACCTTGTAATCACCACAAATTTTTTATCTAATTTTCTGTTGCGTTTTTAAATTTAGGGAGTAGGTGTTTTGTTGCTATTGGATAGAAAAACTGGGCTGCCTCTTTTTTTATAGATTAGGTTATGTATGTGTTGAATGCTAGTAGTACGATTTTTGTTAGCATGATGGATGCTACTTTTTTCGTTTCCCACAATGTTATATACCACATTGTCCAACTTGCGCTATAGGCCAATTGATTTATTTTGCACTAGCTTTATGTATATCTTCCAGTGGGATTTGACTATCAATTTACAGATTAATGGTTGATGTTAGACGCATGCATATACTAAATTTTAGCTTTCCTTCTTGCCTATGGTATGCTTTTTAAGAAAAATTGCCATGTTCATCCACTGGTGCTTTTAATGACTTTTGATAGATCACAACTGTAGATTGTTAGGATTAATTTCCCTTTTACAACAAATTCCAAAACAAAATATTACCTTCCGGTATCTTCTCTGCAAATGGTGTCATTACATGCATTCTCACTATCTTCACTGTTTTCATGGTTCATGATTCAGGAACATCCAAAGTATGTTGGCTAAGGAACAAGTGCCAAGGTTTGACTTGGTGTAATTACTTAATGCACTGTAGAACAATAGTTTAAAGTGATCGACAGTTGCCTACCATCTGTTGAATAAAACAGAATTTGATGTTCATTCGTACAAAATGAAAAAAAAACTTTTAATGTTATTTGCACTCTGCAATGCTCAGCAGTTTGAAAATAGATCTTCACAATCACAGAGCTGACGGCTCCTCTCCTACCAAGAGTGCATTGAGTATTTTGTCAGTCCATCCATCTACCAGCATGAACATATGCCCTCCATCTGGGACTTCATGATACTGAATCCATGGAAGCTTCTTTGAAATGTATCGCTGCAGTTCAACCAGCACCAACCTATCCTCATATCCTTGCCAGATGTGTACAGAACCCTTTTTTTGAGGAAATGGATTGGTAATATTCATCGGATCGAACTCCCAACTTCCAAAAGCAACAAGTAGATCGCGATGAATTGATTCATAAATGCCTTGCTGCCTAGATTTATTCTGAAAAGGAACAGATCAATGTGATGCCAACCTACCAGTTTATGATTAATTTTTGTTAGCTAAAATATACACAATTCTTTTGACAGAGTTTTTCTTTAAAATTTTCATGTAAACTGGTGCTATTGTCTCTAGGGCGTTAGGATGTAGCAAGCAAGTCTTTGGAGAAAAAGTGGATGCCACATTTGTTTTGTCTGTGATTTGTGTGGCTTTAAGTAGGAGTTTCATGTGGGTAATGTTTTTACATTTATAACTAAGGCCTTGTTCTATTCAGCTGAAATTAAATTAAATTAAATTAAATTAAATATTTTTTCATTTTTGTACAAGCCAAACGATGTAGTATTTGTGGTCATTTTTGTGGGTTTTAAATAGTTTTTCTTAGAATTACTAAATAATTTTTTACAATTTTTTGGACTCTTCAAGATCTTTCTCGAGTGATCATAACTTTTTCAGATTACAATTTTCAGCAATTTTAAGCTGAAAAGAACAAGGCCTAAGACACAATATATTATTTACCTCAATGATTGTTGGCTTTGCCATCATCTTCTGAATGACCTCCATATCATGCTTGCTAAATATTTCAGGATGATGCATGGCTGCCGCTGAAGAAGGGAGCCACCTCTGGGTCATCCATAGGTAGAGCAAGTAAGGTAAATTGTGTGCAATCCAGAGGGTCCTCTGCTCCGGTACAATCAGCTTCTTGAAGGCCTGTCTGGATATCTCAGCAGGGAAAGAAAGCCACCAGTAGTTGATAACTGGCACAACTAGCGCTGCTCCTGCAAGCCTGCACTAACGACACTTCCAGCTTTACAACTCTGAAAAGTTAATAATACATATAGTTTTAAGTCTCAGCATTCGCCTGTGAGGAATATAGTGGAGGCATCCCCAAATTGAGTATCCTCCCATCGAGACCCCCAAGACATAGAACTTCTGCCCAAGCTCCAGCTGATCAGCGAGCTCCTCAATATCCATTGCCTCGCTCTTCACACTCCGCTTGGGGTTTGGGTCACTCTCCCCATACCCTGCTCTATCAAAAGCAAGGAGGTAAATTCCCAGTTCCTCCACTAGCTCCTGTATCATGTCAAAGAGAAATCTCTCAGCATCATACGAGGAAACAAACTTTGATTTCACTTTGCAGTATATCAATCTAATTGTGTTGTCTCTGTCTGCCTTTTACCTCAGAAACAGGCAAGGGGAAGTCCTTGGTGCTATCAAATGCATGCACTGTGATGATGTTGTACTTGGCCGTGGCTCTCGGCGCCCCATCTTCTCTGTACGCAAGGTACCTTCCGTCCCTGAGCTTGATCCTGGGAGACGTCACCAGAGGCCCACCAGGCGAGCCACACAGTTTAGGAGGTGGTGGCCGGAGAATTGCCTGGAAGGCCCAACCAAGCAGCACGACGGGCACAACGATGAGTAATCTTGGAACCATTTCCCTCAGGTCCTGAGCCTTGTCTTAGAAGTGAGAGGCGCCAATGGTGAAGGTATCTTTGTGTGGCAGGGCAAAACCTACAATGTCTGGCTGTTCTTCACTCCACTGGTAGTGTGTCTGCATCATTGCATGGACCCCCTCGGGCCACTCTTTATTTTGGAACCATTGCTTTTGTTTGTTGCTGACTGTAAGCAAATAGTTGCCATTTCCACATGGTCTAATACAGATCCAGATCTATGCTTGTGCAGCTTTGCTTGGCAAATATAACCTGTTACTTTGAACGTAGTCACCGTCGGTGGAAACTTATGATTATGTACCTGGAAAAATGGTGATGCAGAGCTAGAATTGTGGCCGGTGACAAACAGCTTGCAGGGGCCTGATTCTGTTTGTTGCCCGCCATGCAAATTTGCAAGCATAGCTCTGTTGCAACGGGGCTCTCGTGCACCTAACTTCATTCCTTGCCATAATGGCCAATGAATATGCACACTTTCAGATGTGACGCTGTGCTAATTATATTATCAAGCTTCTTTGCAACCCATTTTCTGCCAGTTTTCGGTGGGCAGAGGTACGGCTGTCTCGTTGTTTCCTCCTCCTGTTTGCATCAGCAACTCCTGTGCGGCTGTGCCATCCAGGTTACGAGCACGAGAGTGCGGAGCTTTGAGTTGAGGCGAAACACAGAAGTTACTTTGGCGCATGATTATTGTTAGAATTTGTGTTGAATATGTGTATGAGTTGGTTATATGGATTTTGAGTTGTAATAGACAGTGGTAGGTAGTGTCGGGTCGGACTAATATATTGATCTTGCTTGTGTTAATTGGGAAGGGGCATCCATAGTCAAAGGGCCTATTTGGTTTGTAGCCCTCGTTGGCCATATCAATGAATAGTCATGACCAATTGAGGGAATAACCTTTTGTTAGTAAAATTTGTATGTTTAGTTCATAGTCAACTGAGGACAGTCAAATGTTGATAAAATAGGTGGTATTTTTTGGTTGATTACCAAATGATAGTGTGTCAATTGTTATTATGGTCAAATAAAAATCATATAAACTTGCATAAAATTTAATAAATTTAAAAAATATGCAAATAAAATTGATTTTAACAATTTGAAATAGATATTAGAACATAAAAAAATCAAAAACCATTCCAAAAAAAAAGAAGCAAAATACACCGGATAAATTATAAAAAATAAAAAAACTATACAAATGGGCTGGTTAGGATTTTACATGAATTACGAATTTTGTTTCGCGTAATTTAGATACTATATAAAATAGATATGAAAATTAGAAGATAAAAATTAACTAAAATAAACTGCATGTAAACTAGCTTGCTGTCGTTGTCTCTGCGATGCAAGACGCTGATAGGAGCAACGCCTAGAAGGCGAGATGGTGAGGGCGAGAGATTCGAGCGCCATTGCTTTGGCACGGAATGCAGTGTAAAAAGTTTGGCAGGGCTAATTTTTCCTTTGGCACGTCATTTGTTGGCTAGAAACCAAAGGACAACCAAATCATCTTGGCGAACAAAAATTTGTCATTGCCACCGAGGGTTACGAACCAAACACACCTAAAATCTCGTAGTGCTGTTCATATCTTGCGTTACCAAATACAATGCCTCTAGTGCCGTCTAGATCTTGCGTGACGATTAAAAATCTAACGATTATTGCTAACCCCCATATCACTATTCTTTGACCTGAATTCATTTTCGATTGACAATTAACATGCTCTTATGCTATCGCGGTACCAAGGCGTCACCTCAGTTCTTCGCTGGAGGCAAGGCAAACGTAAAAAGATCAAAGGTGTGCTGTTGGCCGTGTCCGAGCGGATTTTATCTAATTTTTTAAAAATCAATTTGAATTTGGCTTGGTATTTGAATTTGAATTTTACCGAGCGGTTCACATCACCGTACCACATGTGGGTAACCAAACCCTGGTTGTTTGGTATCAAGTAATCACCTGTCGCCTGCAAGTGGGAATTCCCAGTGAAAAACAGTAGCGTTTTACCAGCTTGTTTTACATAATTACATAGGAAAACGGACGTGTGACGGTATCTGCGAGCATTTGAGCTACCGATGAAGCGAAGAACTGCTGCCATTTCGGCTGAACGCTGCGAGCTCGTGGTTGGTAGCAGAGTGGGCGATGCCACATGTCGAGGGTGGCAAATAGATAATTTTCTCATGAGTTTTTCATTCTTGCATTGATGGAATGGGATTCAGATTGATCATTTGTTGTCATGGGCCATGGGCTCAGGTACAGCCCAGGCAAAGTGGAGGGTTTCATGTTCATTAAAGGGGACCAAGATCATCTGGCTTAACCGCCCTCTATCATGCATCAAACCATGCGAAATACTTCGAGCAATGACGCCAAAATGACGAAATATGGTAAACAACACGCTTTGGCAGCAATTTTTCCTTTGCACCTCCTGCATAGCAAGAGACCATGAGACGTGTAAACCTCTGCTCCTGGACCCGGTAAAACAGTAAATATGAACACCAGCCAAACCATGGCTGTTCCTGGCTAAGCTAGCTCAGCATTAAGAAAAAAAAATCCCTTTGTCTTGAACAGGCCAATTTCAGAAAACTAGTTAAAATTCATAAACGATTGTAACCAGCCGACCACTGGACACTGGTAATGGTCTGAACCTGGTATGAGCACAAAACCATTAATTCTAATGTGCAATGTGCATTCAGCAATTAGGCACGTATAGCTTATTCAAGAAAAACCAAACAAAAAAAAGAGCGTGAAATTTCTTCCCCACATTTCAACTAACTGGAGGCTCGCCGTCAAGTGGAGTAAGAATTTAATATTTGTTCCACAACTACAGGTTGTTGAAGGCCTCGTCGATGCGGAATGAAGTTCACAGGGAGCTCCCAACAATCAAAATAGGCAACAGCAACCTTTTTTTTTTAACAAAGCAACAGCAACCTGGAGTATTTATCTTGTGTGCACAAGATAAATACCTGGAGTATTCATCTTGTGTGCACAAGAAGTGACTCGTGCTCAATCAGGAGGCGACACATTCCCCCATGGAGATTCTTTGGGTTTGGGACATGGCATCCTCTGAAGTCTCCTTGCCATCATCTGAATATCTAATTGCCTCCCTACATTGGCCCACAATGATCCTCCCATCGACAATGCATTCAGGTTACTTACCACTTCGCATGTTGAGGGCCTCAGGTTTGTTGGGCGGCTCCTTTATGCAGCTGAGGCAAATCAGAGACGTCGAGCAACAGGCCAACAGCTATGACATTAAATAGAAAACATCGCCATCTGCATTGTAAGTGAAAGTGGTTATTGAAGTAGAACGTGATAAGTGGTTTTCTCTCTTTAGTTCATGTCCTGGCACAAGTAACTAGCAAATAAGTAATGTGACAACCAGCGGGTAATTGCATGTGATCATGCCTGTGTGTAAAGCCAGTCCTAGCCAGCAGACGAAACAAAAGATGTAGATTGCAAGGCTATGGAATTTTCTTTTTCTTTTTCTTTTTAAGCAAAAGGGACAGACGCTTTGCCATTCCATTAAGCAGAGAAAGTACAAATTTACAAGAAAAGCTACGTCCGCTCAAACCACTGAAAGGGATGCATGGCCGATGAGCCAGCCGCCCTCTACCGACCTATCCGCCACCGCCTCCTGGTTATGGAATTTTCTGAATGCAAACTTTTCGTAGGAGCTTAGTATGGGTTCTCTTAATAAGATTTGGTACACTGGCGAGATACAAAAAATTGTAGTAGAAATGAAACCAGTGAAAAAATCATTTGAAGTTGGGAAAAAAAGCCAGAGTCACTTGATAAACGAGCATATACTTACAAAAAAAAAGAAAAGAAGAAGAAAGACCCTGTTGGGATCTCCTAACAATCGAGACAGACTAGTTACCGTTGGATGAAAGAGCTATGAGATCCCACTAGTTCGGCTAGGTGCCAAGCAACTATTATGGTATTAGAGGAAAATGTCATAAGTTGTACTTCACTCCACTACTACTTCACAAAGTGTCAAACAAGAATGATGGGGTTAGACCAGACCAGAGCAATGCATAAAAGCTGTACTTGGCTCCACTTCTTGTGGAAACCTACAAAGATTTTTCTAATGCCTCAATTAAGGAGAACCTGTTTATCTTTTTATCATTGAGATGACATCTCAGCACTAGACAGCAGTACAGCACCCCTACACGATGAAGTGGTGGTGGCACTGCATTCCATTCCTTTATTCTCTTCCATGGTATGTTGCCATAGCACTCTAAAGAAGAGAATAATCAGATAATAATGGTAATCCAGTTGGTATCACAGTTTGAGGAAAGATTCTAATAACAAATAAACTCAGCAACGTCTTTTCCTTAACAGAAAAAGAGGCAACTATATGAGGCTTAGCTACACAAACAAGGCTGCAAAGATGATGGGAGCGGGCTATAAACTGCGTCGATCCTTACAAAAGACTCCATATCAAGTTAGAGCGTACGGCGAAGGCGCTCTCGTCTTGGGCTCGCACCAAGGTCCCTGGCATCAGGCTTCAACTGGCGATTGTCACTGAGTTGATCTTCTTGTTTGACAAAGCCCAGGAAGCTCGTGTGCTCACGGACCTAGAGAGGAACCTAAGGACAGCCCTGAAGGCTAGGGTCACAGGCTTGGCAACTATTCAAAAAATCCGCATCAAACAAAGAGCACGCCTCTCGTGGCTTCGGCTAGGCGATGCCAACACCAAGTTCTTTCATCTAAGGGCGTCCAACAGAAGGAAAAAGAACTTCATCTACTCCCTGGATACCCCCCTTGGGGCCGCCGTCGACCACAGCCAGATGGAGCATGAGTGCTCTCGTTTCTTTGGAGACCACCTAGCCTCCAACCTCCCGCGGCATTTGACGCTTGCGTGGGATAGTTTAGTCCAGCCAAGGCAGGATCTCCTGGAGCTTCAAGACCCTTTCACAGAGGAGGAGATCAACTCGACCATCAGATCAATACCGGCGGACAAAGCGCCCGGTCCGGATGGGTTCAACGGTACCTTTTACCGTGTTTGTTGGCACATCATCAAACCTGACTTCATCGCGGCGGCCTCTTGGTTTGCGACTGGTCACTCAAGGCATTTCTCACTTCTTAACTCAGCCAATATCATTCTGATTCCTAAGAAACGGGATGCGAAGGAGCTTGCGGACTACAGACCCATCAGCCTCATCCACAGTGTTGGCAAAATCTTCTCCAAGCTGCTAGCCAACAGACTAGCGGCTAAGCTTCATCTCCTTGTGAACTCAGCCCAGAGCGCTTTTGTAAAGAAGAGAAGTATACAGGACACCTTTCTGCGTACTCAAGCCAACATCCTGAAGCTTCAACGGCAGAAAACCCCGGCGCTTTTCCTTAAGCTTGATTTTGCGAAGGCCTTTGACTCGGTCCAGTGGAGTTACCTGCTGGAGCTTTTGCAGGCTAAGGGATTTGGAGCCCGCTGGAGGGACTGGATCACCAATCTTCTCGCCTCGGCCTCTTCAGCGGTCATTCTAAATGGGATCAGGGGCCCGAGCTTCATCCACGAAAGGGGACTTCGACAAGGCGACCCCCTCTCTCCCATGCTTTTCATCCTAGCCATGGACCCGCTCCACAAGCTCTTCGAACTTGCGGATGAGAGTAACATTCTTGCATCGGTTGGAAACCCCCCAATTCGGGATCGCATCTCCCTCTTTGCGGACGACGTAGCCATCTTCATTCAACCCGACAAGCAAAACCTTGACTACACCATCAGTTTGTTGGACAGCTTCGGGGCGGCCTCCGGCATCACCTTGAACAAGGCCAAGTGTTTGGTTTACCCAATCCGCACTGATGGGGTCGACTTACAAGCTACCTTACACTCCTTTAATGGTCTGAGAGGCTCTTTCCCTTGCACCTACCTTGGGTTGCCTTTGCGCCTCCGTAAGCTTCGCAAGATCCATTTCATGCCTATTTTGGACAAGATCGCGGGTCGTCTTGCACCGTGGCGCGGCAAGTTCTTTTCCAAGGCTAGACGTTTGGTCCTTGTCCAAGCTGTCCTCTCGGCCATCTCGACCTATCTCATGGCCTCCACCACCCTTCCTAAGGGGGTCATCAAAAAGATCGACCAACTCAGGCGGGCTTTCCTTTGGACTGGTAATCAACAAGCTAATGGAGGACAGTGCCTGGTAAATTGGGAGGTAGTCTGTAGACCCAAAAACCTCGGTGGTCTGGGTATTCCGGACTTGCATCGCTTTGGACGGGCTCTCCGTCTACGTTGGCTCTGGAAAAATTGGCGTTCTATGGATTCTCGGTGCGCTTCCGACGTCATCAACTTCACCGCGGCAGACATTGCCCTTTTCAAAGCCTCCACTCGGCCTGTGGTCGGCAATGGAGAACACTTCATGTTCTGGCAGCATGCCTGGCTTGAGGGCCTCTCACCTAAGGAGATCGCCCCCCTTCTGTTTGTCATGGCCAGACATAAAAATTGCACAATCCGGGACGGTCTTCAGAATCTCAATTGGATCCGATCGATAGCGCCATTGACCACGGAGGAGCAGCTTCTTCAGTATATCACTCTTTGGGGGAAAATCAATCAGGCCGCCGCTCTTTCAGACAGTCCTGATGATTTGATTTGGAAGCTCACGACAAACGGATCCTTCACAACCAAATCGGCGTATCAGATCCAGTTTGCTGGCGCAAGAAGGTCGGCAAGGGCGGACCTTATTTGGAAAGCCCATGCAGAACCAAAGTGTAAATTCTTTGTGTGGACTCTTACCCAAGGGGGGCTCAACACGGCAGAGGTCCTAACCAGAAAGGGGTGGCCAAACCAACAGTTATGTAGTTTGTGCAACCTGATGCCGGAAACCCAGGATCATCTCTTCAAGAACTGTGCCTATGCTACTGAAGTTTGGAGCGCTAACTTCGGGCAAACCTTCGTCTCCACGGCCCCCCTTTGGGATTGGTGGGAAGGCATGCGGTCGGGGCTAACTCCGGCATCTTGTAAGGAGCTAAATGGAAAGATGATCTACACCCTCTGGAACATCTGGAAGGAGCGCAACCGGCGTATCTTCAACCAAATCTCTCAACCGCCGATGCTCACGGCAAGAGATGCGGCCACCGACTTTCAGCTTTGGCTATCAACTCCGTCTGATCCGGCCTAGTTTAGGGCTAGGATTGGGCTTTGCCCTTTTTGCTTGTAATTATGACTCTGTCTTTCCCTCTTGCTATTAATGGAACGGCGGAACTCCCGCCATTTTTCCTCAAAAAAAAAAAAGTAGGGAAAAAAAGCCAGAGTCACTTGATAAACGAGCATATACTTACAAAAAAAAGAAAAAGAAAGACCCTGTTGAGATCTCCTAACAATCGAGACAGACTAGTTACCGTTGGATGGAAGAGCTATGAGAATATGAGATCCCACTAGTTCAGCTAGGTGCCAAGCAACTATTATGGTATTAGAGGAAAATGTCATAAGCTGTACTTCTCTCCACTACTACTTCACAAAGTGTCAAGCAAGAATGATGGGGTTAGACCAGACCAGAGCAATGCATAAAAGCTGTACTTGGCTCCACTTCTTGTGGAAACCCAGAAAGATTTTTCTAATGCCTCAATTAAGCAGAACCTGTTTATCTTTTTATCATTGAGATGACATCTCAGCACTAGACAGCAGTACAGCACCCCTACACGATGAAGTGGTGGTGGCACTGCATTCCATTCCTTTATTCTCTTCCATGGTATGTTGCCATAGCACTCTAAAGAAGAGAATAATCAGATAATAATGGTAATCCAGTTGGTATCACAGTTTGAGGAAAGATTCTAATAACAAATAAACTCAGCAACGTCTTTTCCTTAACAGAAAAAGAGGCAACTATATGAGGCTTAGCTACACAAACAAGGCTGCAAAGATGAACATTTGAGGGTGCAGAGGCTTCCACGAGGACAGCACATCATTTTTTTTGTCTCCTACATAAGAAAGGAATCATTATAAAACAGGAGGATAAGAATATTAGCAACATAGGCCTCAATTTTGCAAGTAAACTTCAAATCAAGCACACCAAAATGAATTGATAAGTTAGGGGGGAAGCATCATTAGAAAGTGTTATATTCCCTTTTTTTCATTTGATCTGCGAGGGCATACTTCCTAGCTGCGAACAATTTTATCTAGATGTTTTTTTTCTAGAAGGTATTTTGAATGTGTTCTTTAAATACTAAACACCGGATGATACTTTAATGTTACTGTAATTATTTTATTATGAATCTCATAACTTTTATCTTTGGAAAGGTAAAAGATAATGATACACAATAATTTGCTAATGTGCTTAACATAACATGAATTCTGCAGTCCATTCACTCCATTGTAATGTAGATCCACAAATAGGAGTGTGAACACTTTTTTCTCGACAAATATAAGATGGTTCAGCGACATAATCTTCAGAGACCCACTTGCCTGAAGGCTTATGGTTTCATAAAAAAATAATATAGAACTAGTGATCTACGGTACTTTTTTTAGGACTCCACGGAGGATTTGTATCGATAACTAAAGAAAGGTCTTGAAAAGAGGCATATTAACAAAATAGATCAAACAATTGTGCACACTTGAATTCTTTGTCGATCCTATCTTATGATTCTGGTAAAGAACATGCTAATAATGATCCTGGTGAAAGAAGTTACATGAAGTATTGCTTGTACAGATTCTATTTGCATCTGTTAGAGGAGAAACAAGATCCTCGGTTGGCTGTCTTTGCAAAAGTGGTAGATCCTTTTTTGTGGCATTTCAAGTTATTTCCATAACTAAACCAGATAAAAGACACACATACTACTCATGTCTCACATTCTCTTTTTGAGCTTACACATGACACCAGACTCTGGCCACTATAAATAGAGGCTTGTACTCTACCAATACCCAATAAGCAGCCCACGGCACATCTAAGTGCATGAGCTTTGCTATAACTAGTCAGAGCATTCGTTTTGCAAAATACAATCCTCTTTTCGTTTCTTTCCTACCATGTCTAGGTCTGTGGAGCCTCTCATTGTTGGGCGGGTGATTGGAGAAGTTCTTGACTCCTTTAACCCATGCATGAAAATGATAGTGACCTACAACTCCAACAGGCTTGTCTTCAATGGTCATGAGCTCTACCCGTCAGCAGTTGTATCTAAACCAAGAGTAGAGGTCCAAGGGGGTGACTTGCGGTCTTTCTTCACATTGGTAGAGTTCAAGACAATACTGGGAGTAGCATTGTTAACTTGGAGAGTTGGAGTATCTTATACTTAATATTTCTTCCTTAATGGCCCTATCTTTATATTTCAGGTTATGACAGATCCAGATGTGCCAGGACCAAGCGAGCCATACCTAAGGGAACACCTTCACTGGTAATCTTCATAACTTCTTATCGGAAAAACGTATATTTCTGTACTCTTGTACTTTTGAATAGAAGGCCCCTGCCCTCTACTAAAAAAAAAGACGTATATTTATCTCCGGTTATTGCTTAATTAGACAGTAGTATATCTTCATCTTGCGTTTATACAATACAACCTATTTTCTCAACACCTACAATGGGAGTCTTACCATTTACACTCGCACAGGATTGTTACTGATATACCTGGGACAACAGATGCTTCTTTTGGTAGGTCCTTAATTCCTCAGAGATTTGTATTAGTCGAGTCCATGTTCTGCATCCACTTTTCTTTTGAATAAATAACTTGATTTGCAGGACGAGAGGTCATAACCTATCAGTCCCCAAAGCCCAACATTGGTATCCACAGGTTCATTTTTGTGCTCTTCAAGCAGAAGCGCAGGCAGAGTGTAACTGTGCCATCCTTCAGGGATCATTTCAACACTCGCCGTTTCGCCGAGGAGAATGACCTTGGCCTCCCTGTGGCAGCTGTCTACTTCAATGCTCAGAGAGAGACTGCTGCCAGGAGGCGCTGAAAAATCCTCGCCTCATTGTCCCAGCTATAATAAATAAAGGCCTCCCGATGTTCTTTCTGAAGGCGACGCTTCTCAGCTACATTTCTTAGCTCGTGAACCAATGTTTCTTTACACTGCTTGATCGTAGACCTACAGATGAGTCAAATGCATTTTGCAGATTGTACTAGCATCAGATTGAGAATAATGTTGCAAATGCTGGTATACAAAGTGATCCATATTCCATGCTAATGTTTCAAAGACATGTACAAGCCATCCAGCAATGAAATAGGGGTCGAGTGGACAACCCCAACAGGCAGAAAAGCTTTATCTACAGTATTTCATTTGCCGGCTCCACATTATGTGCACTTTTTCTGACGCGCAATCTCTTGAAAATGAACTTTGTTAGATCATGTTGTGTCACCTTGTAGAACGTACAATGAAGATCTTCCTAACTGTATTGCACTGCTATGATATCTTGCTTGCATGTAAAAGCAGATATCCAACGCACCTATAAAAGTATGAGGATTTGTGGCCCATCTCCCCTATTGTGCCCTTAATTAACATGATGGTCATGACCAAAAAAAAATAATGGTATTGTAAATATGTCCTTGACAAAACACGTATTTCATTGCAATGGATCTAGTTTCCATCTCTATTAATCACACGAAAGGAATAAAGTTTATTGATTTAACCTAAAAGATTAACCCAGGTTTCGCCCACGGCATCCATAATAGTGAATATTTTAAATTACTCTATGTAGTATCATATAATGATATCTTATTTACATGGCAATGATAAAACAAATTTTTGTATTTGAATGCAAATCGTGCTATTGGATGCATGGCATGGGTTCATGAAACATAATGATTTGAATCCCACAGGCCATATCCTACGACAGGGGCGGACGTAGCCAAAAATGATAATAGGGACTGAAGTTTAGTTTAAGACCCAAGTTTAAAGTTTAGCCCCTTCTTCCCTTCTATTTTACATTAAAAATTATAGCTGGATCTAAGGTGGGGCTCCACTGTCATAGACAGCGTAGGTGGGGTTCGAGCCCCACCTAACCCGATGCTGGTCCGCCCCTGTCCTACAAGTTTATGCCATTTTTTTTATTTCGTTTTCCTTGGTGCATGAGTATTGCACAGCTAATAACTGTCCCCATAACTATGATGATCTTTCTTCTCTTTTCTCCCTATAGATTCCTTTCAGATGTCAACTCAAACAAGTTGAGCAATTCAAGGTTATCCACGGGCCACGGCTCTTTGCTGTCCGCCTAGATAGTGCATTATTCCCAATCTGAGAAACATCTACAACAGCACACTTGTAACCTCTAAATGAAGCATCCACCTGAAAGAATCATATATACATGGACCTCGTCCTCAAAAACAATGGTATTATGCGTTCAATAAAAACACAATGGTAATACTGATACATCGAGAGCTAATACGACCATTGCATTATACTAGTCTTACGGCAGTCCTAAGACAAACACGGAGTTTGTGGCGATAAGGATTTTTTTTATACATTTTTTTAAAATTTTTTTTTGGCAAACTTGAATCGTGCTAGAGTGAAATTTACGAAATCCGCACGGAAAGTAAGCACGAGATTAAGCAGGAGCATGCAGCGAAAGCGAAGCAAGGGAGCACAGGCGATGGTGACTTGGTGAGGCACGGGGTCAGAGGGGAGGAGCAGAGGAGGGGAGTGGAGGGTGGAGGCGTGGAGCCAGCAATTCCTCACCGGATGCACCAGCGAGGAGGAGGAGGAGGAGGAGGCGGCAGCGGCGGCGAAGGGGCGGCCGGAGGGTTGGAGGCGGCCTGGGGAATCCCGCCGCCGGCGAGGGCCAGCCGCGGAAACGGCGTTCGGCGGCTGCACCTGCACCGTCGCCGTGCGCCGATCATCTGAAATGGGCCCTTTCTGTTTCTCTCAGGAGTTGCTTCAGAAAGCCCGAAAGCCGAACGGTCTCTCTGCTTATTGTACATTCGTACGACGCCTACATGCTACCGGTTGATATTGGTGGGCACGGTTTTCGAGGGGTTACAAAAGTTGGCTCAGAAAAAATTTTAACGTCTACCTAGAGCATGCGAACTACTCACGGCATGCTGCTTGCAAAGTTAGTTTTGCCGCGTAAAACATATAATATATAATGATACAAAAGAGAAAGTATATGTCTATAATACAAGAGTTAACTCTACGCGAGGAAAAAAATTTGTGTTTGAGAAAACTCTATAAAAATAGATAACAATTTTTATCATTGTATGCGATGTTTATATTATTATCTATATCTAACATGAATTGCATTCTACACAACAATCGTCTATACCACCGCACATGCCCTAAGACATGTCCAAGCGCACGGTGTTCATAGCACATGTATCATCTATCTAACACATGTTTTGCCTGTTATCATCCATGGCGTCCAAGTGCATGATGTCACCTATCCTATTAGTATGTAGCGTCTCGTTCATTATCCATTTGAACTTCCATTCTTTGCCCCTCCCTCCCTCCCCTCTTGACATTCATTCTATTCATTCCACACACCTTTGCTAGAGAGATGCAAAAGAGGAGTGTGAGGCGACTAGATCCAAGTAGGGCTAGCAATGTGGCTCGTAGCTCGTTCGGTTTTGGCTCGGCCTGGGTTCAGTTCGTACGACAACGTGTTCGAGGTCTAGTTTTTTTTGAGCTTGCTCAAAAATTGAGCCAAGCTAGCTGAGCCTAGGGTTGGCTCACTATGGCTTGCTCGTAGCTCGTGGATTTCTAGGTATCTGTTCAGCTTGTATCACTAATGATTTTATCCACCTACGTGCCTACAATTAGACATGCATCCAACACAACTCAATAAAAGTCCTCAAAAGCTCAAATTAAAAGCCTTCCTTGGTCGAACCCCCAAAACCCTCTATTTTTTTCAACCTAGAGCGCCAATCAATTTGTTCATGATCAGCCCGCAAGACCTCACGAGCTGGACCTAGCCGAGCTTTTTCTCTAGCTCATACGGAGCCAAGCCAACCATAGCTCGCTCAAGCTCGGCTGGTTGCCACCTATTAGGTGCCAGCCATGCTAGTTGTCACTGTCATTTCCATCGCTCGTTGGTTGACAGTTCATCACCGTTATCTTGCCAGTTGCATCAACTCTCCCATGCTCTCTCTCTCTGCTTCTTATCTCTCTCCATTTCTCTATTTCCCATCTCTACTCTCTCAGCAACCTCATTGAGCAAACTTATTTGTAGTAGAAGATAATCTAGAGAAAATGCATCATCATTTTCGCGATAAAACATCACTTTTGATTTGCTCTTATAAAATCATAATTTATTCTTATGAAACATTTATGTTTGCCTAGTTAAACATTGCTTTTGTTCGTGTCAACCATGATGCATGTACATATTTGAATAACTATATAACACTGTTTCATCAAATCTTTTGTCATGTTTCTTTAGTACTTCGTTTATGTTCCATAATATTTTTATCAACGCTGACTATCTTTCACCAGTGCTTCGACTATGTTTCATATTATATCGTTCATGTTTCAATAATATTTTGCTTATGTTTTGGGGAAAAAAACCCGTCCGATACTCTTTTTTAAAAAGAATCCGACATCTGTTCCCTAGCATGCACATTCCCATAAATATTCAACGGCGGGCCCTCAGCGGCCTCAGCCACGACTTGGCTCGGTTTCAAAATCATTGTAGCGTTCATAGCGTGTCAAAGTGTTAATTGAGTATTCTTTGTAACCTTTATATTTGTTTTAATCATCTTCTTTTTCAAAATTCAAACTCTTTGGGTTTTTAGTTTATATTTTTATTTCAAAGATATCATTACCCAATCACATTCTTCTTTTTTGGCCCACACTCCATTCTCATCCTCCTTACCTCCGGACCAACTTGGAGGCCATTCTCGAGCTATAACATATTTGATTATCTATGTATGTTGGCAAGATAGAGATTTGAAAACTATATTCTTCAGCTTATTGATCTCGCTTGTAAAGAATCTTGAAGCAATCAATGAAACCTTTTAAAAAATAGGAACTAAGAAGAAAGCTTCTCAGTCGCACTCTCAAAATTCACCCAGTACTTCATCAATCAGATATGTTAAGTCTTGAGAATGAACAGCCTCTAACGTGGCCATGGCCATGGCCGACGCTCCCCTTTTTCCATGGTGCCTAGCGTGGCACTCATCCATTTTCTCTCCACGAAACCCGTTTTGAGCTGCCATCTCCAACCTTGGCCTTTGGCTGCCAACAACTAGTTCTAGGGTTTGGAATCACCACCTCTTGCATGAGCTTTGGACCTCTGCTAAATCCAGCACACAATGCCCTAAGTGCCTACATCAACAAGGATTGCCTCGTCTTCCTTTTGCCAGCAACTCATCCTCCTCCGACAACTCATGACAACACCATGACTGCAACCGCTGTGATCACTAATGCTATGAATGTTGCGGAGTCATGAGTGCCCAAATAAACAACAATTGTCTCCTCCTTTCTAGTTGTCCTCTCAACCCTCTCTAGTGGCTCGCGATGGAACCATGATCATTACCACTTGGATTGATAGCACCATGGTCAAATCCAGTGGCAGCAGTGACCATAGTCTCTAGATGGAAGGTGACTTTCCCTTCTCTGCCTCCCTCCGAGCTTTGACCGAGCGATGACAGCATGACCAAGTCAAAGGAGGAGCCCTAGGAGTTTGTCGGAGCGTGATCCGTAGCATGTTCTTTGCTGAGTTTATCTCAACACTATTCATTCACTATTCAACTTTGGCCTATTTCCTCCTACACATTCCCTATATTTTTCTATTTTCTATTTTACTTCCACCTTTTTGTTACGTTACTAGGGCCACCTACAGTAAAGGTTTGGGAATGTCAATGATAATGCCCTTAGGTTCGAAATTGTGCGTAATGATAATTGGTGACTCTTCAACCTTGTAAATATCATGGGCATATGGTGATGATTTTTCACTGTAATTTATACCACATGTGTGAAGTGTACTCTACCCATCTAGTACATTGGCATATATCTAACCAACCCAATAATATATGGATCTCAATCGATGGTTTGTTATGCTCTGGTATTTTTTTTAGGATCCTTAATTTATATGTGCCCTGTAGAGCTGGCCTACAGCATACTCCCTCCGTATCGTTGTGACGCACACAAATTCCGCAGCGCGGGACGCGTTTGCGGGCGTGCCAGTGTATTTATCGAAAATACACAAAAGATAGAAGAGAACGCCGATATTCCATTAATTGTTAACGAAACACAGTTTCTCATTGTTTTGCGCTCCATAGCCATGTTGGTTGGCCATCTTGGTTGACGATTGTGATATTCTTGGATCCCGGGACCTCGGAAGGACACCCGGTTAATTACATCCGCGCGTGGATACGCGGAACACCTCCGATTAAGCCGCGGAGCTGTCTTCTTCTTCTCTTCATCTTGTGATTCACCGTGCAGTTGGTGGATGGGGTTGAGGTGGCGACGACAGAATACACGGGGTAGCGGGGCCCGTGTAATGCCTAGCACAGCCGTTGATATTTGGCTATGCCCGCCCGTGTTGCTTGATCTTGTCCTCGTCAAGCTTCACGTTGGTGTAATTTGACTTGGATGGAATGCACGGTTAGCACTCGACTTGGAGTTGAGGTTGACAGCGGCTCCAGAGGGCTTGGAGCCATAAAACAAGGAAATTTCTCGCTCTGCCGCCCTGCCAACGCTCTTATTATTTATTTTTACTATGATTTCGTTTAGCATATAATATACTTTAAGTATGAGTTGGAATTTTTTGAATTTTTGCAAATTTTTTGAATAAGACGAGCCGGTCAAACTTAGTGTCAAAAAAGTCAAACGACCTATAATTTGGGACGGAGGGAGTATAATATAATGATACAAAGGAGAAAGCATATGTCTATAATACAAGAGCCAACTCTACACGAGGAAAAAAAATTGTGTTTGAGAAAACTCTATAAAAATAGACAACCATTTTTATCATTGTATGCTATGTTTATATTATTATCTATATCTAACATGAATTGCATCCTACACAACAATCGTCTATATCACCGCACATGCCCTAAGACACACGTCCAAGCGCTCAGTGTTCATAGCACATGTATCATCCATCTAACACATGTTTTGCCTATTGCCATCCACCTGGCATCCAAGCACTGATGTCGCCTAGCCTATTAGTGTGTAGCGTCTCGTTCGTTACTCATTTGAACTTCCATTCTCTGCCCCCCCCCCCCCCCCCCCCCCCCCCCCCCCCCTATTCATTCCACACAACTTGCGAGAGAGATGCAAAGGAGGAGTGTGAGGTGAGTAGATCCAAGTAGGGCTTGCAATGTGGCTCGTAACTCGTTCGGTTTTGGCTCGGCTTGGGCTCAGCTCGTAGGACAACATGTTCGAGGTCTAGTTTTTTCCGAGCTTGGTCAAAATTTGAGCAAAGCTAGCTGAGCCTAGGGTTGGTTCACTATGGATTGCTCGTAGCTCATGGATTTCTAAGTATCTGTTCAACTCGTATCACTAATGGTTCATCCACCTATTTGTCTATAATTAGACATGCCTCCAACACAACCCAATAAAGGTCCTCAAAGGCTCAAATTGCCTTCCTTGGTCGAACACCCCCCTCCCCAAACCCTCTATTTTTTCCAACCTAGAGAGCGTCAATCAATTTGTTCATCAGGCCCGCAAGACTTCACGAGCTGGACCTAGCCGAGCCTTTTCTCCAGCTCATGCAGTAAACGAGCCAAGCCAGCCATAGCTCGCTCAAGCTCAGTTGGTTGCCACCTCTAGATTTAGGTTGTCGGCCATGCTAGTTGTCATTGTCATTTCCATCGCTCGCTGGCTGACAGTTCATCAGCGTTGTCTTGCCAGTTGCGTCATCTCTCCGGCCCATGCTCTCTCTCTCTCTCTCTCTGCTTCTTATCTCTCTTCATTTCTCTATTTCCCATCTCTACTCTCCCTCATCGAGCAAACTTATTTGGAGTAGAAGATAATCTAGAGAAAATGCATCATCATTTTCGCGATAAAACATCACTTTTGATTTGCTCTTATAAAATCATAATTTATTCTTATGAAACATTTATGTTTGCCTAGTTAAACATTGCTTTTGTTCGTGTCAAACATGATGTACATATTTTGTTGGGTTTAGTCCCACATCGGTAATCGATGATGGGGTAGCACAACTTAAAAGGTGGAGGCACCCCTCTCCCTTCAGGCTAATCTTTTGGGTTGAGTGGGCCCGTGGCCTTAGCGTTGCTCCAGTTGGGCCTTTAGGTCCGTTAAGACCTGGGGAGCCCTTTCTCTGCGTTTTGGCCCATACGTGGGCTGTTTGCAGCGGGCTCTAAATCCTAACAAGTGGTATCAGAGCCAGGCATTGACCCACGTCTCCGTTAATTCCACACATTCTCTGGACGAAGTTGTCCGTTGTGACGAAGTGGTCCGATGTGTGATGGGGGAGATTGTTGAGTTTAGTCACACATCGGTAATCGATGATGGCGGAGCACAACTTAAAAGGTGGAGGCACCCCTCTGCCTTCAGGCTAGTCTTTTAGGGTTGAGTGGGCCTATGGCCTTAGTCGTTATTCCAGTTGGGCCTTTAGGTCCGTTAAGACCTGGGGAGCCCTTTCTCTGCGTTTTGGCCCATACGTGGGCTGTTTGCAACGGGCTCTAAATCCTAACATATTTGAATAACTATATAACACTGTTTCATTAAGTCTTTTGGCATGTTTCATTAGTACTTCATTTATGTTCCATAATATTTTTACCAACGCTTGACTATCTTTCACCAGTGTTTCGAGTTTCGACTATGTTTCATAGTACATTGTTCATGTTTTAGTAATATTTTGCTTATGTTTTGAAAAAAAACCGTCTGATACTTTTTTTTAAGAATCCGACATCCGATCCCTAGCATGCACGTTCCCATAAATATTCGACGGCGGGCCCTCAACGGCCTCAGCCACGACTTCGCACGATTTCAAAATCATCGTAGCGTTCATAGCGTGTCAAAGTGTTAACTGAGTATTCTTTGTAAACTGTATTTTTGTTTTAATCACCTTCTTTTTCAAAATTCAAACTCTTTTGGTTTTTAGTTTATATTTTTATTTCAAAGATATCATTAACCCTATCACATTCTTATTTTTTGGTCCACACTCCATTCTCATCCTCCTTCCCTCTGGACCAACTTAGAGGCCATTCTCGAGCTATAACATATTTGATTATCTATGTATGTTGGCAAGATAGAGATTTGAAAACTAAATTCTTTAGCTTATTGATCTCGCTTGTAAAGAATCTTGACGCAATCAATGAAACCTTTTAAAAAATAGGAACTAAGAAGAAAGCTTCTCAGTCGCACTCTCAAAATTCACCCAGTATTTCATCAATCAGATATGTTAGGTTTTGAGAATGAACAGCCTCTAACGTGGCATTTTGAGAATGAACAGCCTCTAACGTGGCCATGGCCATGGCCGACGCTCCCCTTTTTCCATGGTGCCTAGCGTGGCACTCATCCATTTTCTCTCCACGAAACCCGTTTTGAGCTGCCATCTCCAACCTTGGCCTTTGGCTGCCAACAACTAGTTCTAGGGTTTGGAATCACCACCTCTTGCATGAGCTTTGGACCTCTGCTAAATCCAGCACACAATGCCCTAAGTGCCTACATCAACAAGGATTGCCTCGTCTTCCTTTTGCCAGCAACTCATCCTCCTCCAACAACTCATGACAACACCATGACTGCAACCGGTGAGATCAATAATGCTATGAATGAATGTTGCGGAGTCATGAGTGCCAAAATGAACAACGATTGACTCCTCCTTTCTAGTTGTCCTCTCAACCCTCTCTACTGGATCGCGATGGAACTATGATCATTACCACTTGGATTGATAGCACCATGGTCAAATCCAGTGGCAGCAGTGACCATAGTCTCTAGATGGAAGGTGACCTTCCCTTCTCTGCCTCCCTCCGAGCTTTGGCCGAGCGATGCCAACATGACCAAGTCAGATGAGGAGCGCTAGGAGTTTGTCAGAGCATGATACGTAGCATGTTCATTGCTGAGTTTATCTCAACACTATTCGTTCACTATTCAACTTTGGCCTATTTCCTCATACACAATCCCTATATTTTTCTATTTTATATTTTACTTCCACCTTATTGTTACGTTACTTGGGCCACCTACAGTAAAGGTTTGGGACTGTCAATGATAATGCCCTTAGGTTCGAAATTGTGTGTAATGATAATTGGTGACTCTTCAACCTTGTAAATATCATGGGCATATGGTGATGATTTTTCACTGTAATTTATACCACATGTGTGAAGTGTACTCTACCCATCTAGTACATTGGCATATATCTAACCAACCCAATAATATATGGATCTCAATCGATGGTTTGTTATGCTCTGGTATTTTTTTTAGGATCCTTAATTTATATGTGCCCTGTAGAGCTGGCCTACAGCATACTCCCTCCGTATCGTTGTGACGCACACAAATTCCGCAGCGCGGGACGCGTTTGCGGGCGTGCCAGTGTATTTATCGAAAATACACAAAAGATAGAAGAGAACGCCGATATTCCATTAATTGTTAACGAAACACAGTTTCTCATTGTTTTGCGCTCCATAGCCATGTTGGTTGGCCATCTTGGTTGACGATTGTGATATTCTTGGATCCCGGGACCTCGGAAGGACACCCGGTTAATTACATCCGCGCGTGGATACGCGGAACACCTCCGATTAAGCCGCGGAGCTGTCTTCTTCTTCTCTTCATCTTGTGATTCACCGTGCAGTTGGTGGATGGGGTTGAGGTGGCGACGACAGAATACACGGGGTAGCGGGGCCCGTGTAATGCCTAGCACAGCCGTTGATATTTGGCTATGCCCGCCCGTGTTGCTTGATCTTGTCCTCGTCAAGCTTCACGTTGGTGTAATTTGACTTGGATGGAATGCACGGTTAGCACTCGACTTGGAGTTGAGGTTGACAGCTCGTTGGCGTCTTCGGGGATATATTCCAGCGCGTCCAAGGTTGAATGTGGACATTGACGGTCTCGACCATCGTCTTCTTCCTCCTAGCGGAAAGTCCGTCGCTAGGAAGTACGCCGGCACCGTGGAATTGGGATCTCCACGATACAGCCGGCCTTCAAGGTCTTGTTCACCTTTGAGACGGTATCCCGTTCAAGTTGATGTAGCAGTCGGTCTTGCCGGTCTTGATGGGGTCGCTAGAGAAGGTCGACGGACGGCTCCCGCTATCGATAATAGGGTCGTTGTCGAACGATCTTCGGGTTTTCTCGTTTTCGGCGGCGGACGACTCGGGGAGGATTCCCTTAGCGGAACGCGATTCAGCTAAGGCCAAAGCATCGTTTGGCGTAATATTAGCCACGTCTCTTTGCTTGGTGAAGATGACGGTGCACAGTGCCGCGTAGGGCACCGGCCGTCGTATGTTTTGAGGCAAAGTTCTCTCCAGGTGATGTCTTGACATCGTGGAGGCAAAGGAACCTTTCTTCGTTGCACTAATTCATGACCATCCGCACGACGACCCACATATGACTCCAAGATGGATTAATCTCCAACGCCGATTCCATTGCAGCTTGCAGTTTACTGACTTACTCACAAGCCATGTGATTTGAGTAGGTAACATACATACACATGTACGTACACAGAATACACTCTTAATGCTAATTAGCATCTTTGTGTATGGCTGATTAGTACACAGCATAGCAGCTCATCGTGCTGGCATCTTCAGGACGCCAAACAGGGTCAGATGCAAGGCCGTCCAGTGCTACGGCACGAAGAAGGTGCCGCGCCGGGCAGATGCAGGGGGCCGTCGCCGTCGCATGCCGGACTGAGCGTCGCCATGAGGAGATGTGGGCGCGCCGGCCTGGGACCGGACGCCGCCGTTGTTGTTTGCTGCTTGAGGGGAGCTCTAAGCCACCCGTCGCCATCCTCGCAGATCGGAATCAGGGGCACGCCGGCCCATACGCCGCCGTTGAAGACGGGGATCGGGGGAGCTCATTGCCACCCATACGCCGTCGTCGTCCGCACGTCGTCGCTGCCGGGGGAGCACACTGCCACCCATACGCCGTCGCCGTCCGCCTTGTAGATCGAAGCCGGGGGAGCACATTGCCACCCATACGCCGTCGCTGCCGGGGGAGCACACTGCCACCCATACGCCGTCGCCGTCCGCACGTCGATCGAAGCCGGGGGAGCACACTGCCACCCATACGTCTGCACGCCGTCGCTGCTGGGCCACCGAGCATGGAGGAGAAGATGCCGTCGCCGGGCGCGTGGATCAGGGGCATGCCGCCGTGGAGATGGGGCCGAAGGTCCTCGCCGTGCCGCCGTGTGGGAGACGCCGCCAAGTCGCCGTGTTGACCGAGGAGAAACGCCGCTGAGTCATCGCTGGCCGTAGGCGGTGCGGATCGGAGCCGGGGCGACGCCGAGCAGGGCTGAGGCGGCGCCGGGCGTCGCGGAGGCCGGGCGTCGGGTTGGAGAAGATGGGGCGGCACGCCGGCCGTGACGGCGTCAAGCGGCGACGGGCGCGGACGGCGTAGATCGGGGCCGGGGCGACGCCGAGCAGGGCCGAGGCGGTGCGGATCGGAGCCGGGGCAACGCCGAGCAGGGCCGAGGCCTGCTCGGTGAACCAGAGAGAGAGGGAGGAGAGAGAGACTCCGGAGAGAAGAGAGGGAGCCCGATGAAAAGGCTCCCCTTACCTTTTTTTTAGCCCCCGCCTCCAAGTTTCCTGCGCCCGTGGATTGATTTGTTGATTGCCCCCTGTCCCCTCTAGGGTTTAATCCTGTGCTGATATTTATAGTACCCGCCTAGGGTTTGCCTGATTTTGGGCCAAATTGGGCCAGGCTAGCTCAGGGCCGAATTAATCCGCGAAAAATCAATATTTATTTGTTAATCGCTGATCAGAGGCCAAACGGCATCGTTGAAATTTTTTCTATGTCCAACAGGGATAAACTGATGCAACAAGCCACTAGCATTCCTTTCCTTAATATCCCTGGATGACGACCAAGAGAAAAGTACAACTACCAAGTACAATGCATCCGCTGCCTGATGAACTCGTAGAGATATTCAGGTCACAGGACATCGCAATTTTGCTCGCATATCTCAAGCTTCCAGGAAGGAGAGGGGTGTGCTTGTACCGTTCCAGTGCTCACCCTGAACCTGGAGGTCTCAATTCTCGACCTAGCTTGTTCTGACAGAGCACAAACGGATGCTTCAGCAATTCCTCCTCCCCCTTCTTTCTCCTCTGCACGTTCTTGAAAAATCGACTGGGTCGGTATGCCACCGCCCAGTCGACTGCGTTTAAGCAAATCCGTTAATTTAATACCTTCTCCATACCTCAAGTAGTACTCCCTCCGGATCGTTTTGTTTGACGCCGGCAGGTCAAAGAAGAAAAATCGAAATGTTTGACGCCCCAGCCAAACTTAGCACAATTCAAAAAATTGTTCCCGATTTTGCCCCTGCTCTGCCCTAGACTTCAGCACAAGCACAGGAACTGCTCTGCTCGCTTGCTCCGCGCGCTGCTGCTGTCCCATCCTCATCCCACGCGGCACCGCCATCTCCTGCACCCACGCGCCGTCGCCGTCTCATCCTCATCCCACGTGGCGTCGCCGTTTCCTCCGGCGCGCCGCCGCCATCTCCTCCTTCGGCACGCCGCCCCTGTCTCCTCCTCCCGTGCGCCGCCGCCGTCTCCTCCAGCACGCCGCCGCTGTCTCCTCCTCCCGTGCGCCATCGGAAGGGTACCCTGCTGGGATATATTCGGATCCCTTAAGTTATTGGAAACTCCAACAGTCCTTTCAAGAAGTCCTGAATTCACAGATGGCATTCTTATTGATGGATGGACTCCAACTTTGATTTGCGTGCATTCCAGAAGTTCTTGCGGTGGCAATGAACTGCTCGTAACTCTTTGAAGTGTACCAGGCATAGTGTTAGATAGAGCACTCTCACAAAAGATGTTAGACAAATCATTAGTTTCTTGATGGATCCACTTCGGCTGGAGTTGGGGCTGCCCAAGCGATGTGGTCAAGCTTTGCGTTAGATTTGCCTGCTGATTTTCTTGCAAGCTCACAATCTGAAATTTATTGGCATCACCAGCACAGTGACTTACTGTGGCACTGCTGGTAGCACTTTGAATTGCCTTGGAAGGAGCAAGCTCCTGAAGCCCAAATACTGCTGCACTACGTTTACTTAGTGAGCCATGTGGATTGAAAGGAGGGGTCTCTACCACCAAAAGCAGGAACAATGCTAGCTTGCTGTGATGCCACAATCATTAGAGAATTAGTTCCTAATTTGGCATATCAAACCAACTGATTAGACATGGAAGCGAGTATGCATGAGAAATACAATCATTAGAGAATTAGTTCCTAATTTGGCATGAGAAATACAACACACACCAAAATGCTTGAGGGGTACAGTACTACACTATGACAAATCTGAATGTACTTTTTCTGAACCAAATTGAAAGTCTTTTCTGAACTGAACTGAAAGTACTAAACTGATCTAAATGTACTTTTTCACACTACAACACTGAATTTGAATTTTTCACACTACAACTGAATTTTCTTAGAAAACATACAACTCTGAATTTTTCACACTACAACTGAATTTTCCACACTACAACTGAATTTTTTTAGAAAACATACAACTCTGAATTTTTCACACTACAACTCTGAATTTGAATTGAGCAACAACTGCGATTAGCACTAAAAGAATTGGCACGAGTACTACATATACCTGCATGCATAGTGATTCCGAATTTTAACTACTCTACATATGCGAGTGCATGCATAGTGAGTACCTTAGGGATGGAGAAAGCGGGAGCACAATCTTTATTCATTGGATTTTGTTGTAGCTTCATCCACAAGTGATGCAACACATTTTAGTTGCAACGACAGACTTCCTTGTCGTTCAAGCATCTCTTTCCTAATGTGTGGCATACTATATCCATTGCCGCCACCAATTTTCATAACTTCTTTCATGCAACCATGAAGAGTTAAGAAAATTTTATTTAGTTGGCACGGCGAATAACTTTCAAAAGCTTGATCGACGGCGGCTAGAAGCTCTTCTGTTGTTTTGGCTGATTGTTTGTACTGGATTGACTGGAGAGAACTAAAGAAGCCCAGATCTAGAATATTGAAATCCGGTGAATTTGGTGGCTGACACACAAGTCTGATGTCAAACCCATCTTGCTTAGTAGCCTCACAAAAGAGTATGTAGGGGCAATGTGGGGCTTAGCATTGTCCTGCTGTATGAATATAGGCTTGTCGGCGTCTTCACGTGGCCACTTAGCACGAATAGCAGGCAATACCTTGCCAGTCAGGAAATCTCACATAACACTCTTGTTGATCGAGCTGATTGGCTTCATCTCTATTGTCCCCGCAGGCCGGTTCACACTCGATCTTTTCGCAGGTTCATATGTCACGAAAGCGAAGCAGCCAATTTTTCCATCAAAGGTGCAGACACCATCCGTGCCAAATCTGGGCCGAGCAACAGCTGTCAGAATCTGAATCTTTGGAATGTAATTCTTATTCTTACATGTCTGTACAGGCTCTTCTTCGCCACCGATGGTATAGTATCACTCTGTCTTCCGAGTGATATAGAACAATTTCTCATCGATGAAGACATAATCAAACAACCCTTTGAACATAGGGTCATGTGGTACACTCCTCGGGTCAAGCATTGCTAGACACCACTTTAGCCGCTCCTTCTTGTTCTTTCTTGTCAGGTAGGGCTTTATTGAGTTGGAGACACGCTTTATGACACCTTCTTTTTTCATTCTTTGTACTTTACTTTTACTGACTCCCAATTGCATAGCAACATCCAGCATAGTTGTCCGGCTCAATAGAGAGAGGTCTCGTAGCTTTGACACATCGACTTCAACCTTCTTCCGGCCACACTTGGACCTAGCAGGCTAGCACTGCTAACATCAACTGAGTGACCTTGATCCAGACAACCTTTTCCCTTTCTCCATATCCACTGTACTGTCCAAATAGGTACCACAAATTGGAGTGCAACTTCACCAGTCTCATGGCGCTTCAGATAACCATTTCGCTTTATTACACCTTTTTTTCTCATTCTTTGTACTTTACTATTACTGACTCCCAATTGCGTAGCAACATCCAGCATAGTTGTACGGCTCAATAGAGGGAGGTCTCGAAACTTTGACACATCGACTTCAACCTTCTTCCGGCCACACTTGGACCTAGCACTGCTAACATCAACTGAGTGACCTTGATCCACACTTGGACCTAGCACTGCTTCTCATCAGACATTATGACATTATTTCATGAATTCCCTTGAACCTGTGGATCACCATTTTGTTCATTCTCTTCATCAATTTCTTGAGCATCTATGCAACTCCAAACGGCAAGTATTTAGTGTGTCTCTCAGTATCAGAAGGAAGCAGAATTGTACTGACAGAAGACCTAGCTCCACCATTGACAGAGACCCCAACTGTGCTCGAGGTGTAATAATCCTTGGTGAAAAGAACATTCTGCTCACTGGGGATCTGAAAAGTGGCATAGTCACACAGGGGGACTTCCTCTTCTTACCCCTTTGCTTCTCTTGATCATTATTTTCCGGAGGTAGCCGGCGATGGGGAGGTCGCCATCGTCGTCGCCTCGTGCCCTCGTCGGGTCACGGGATTGAGACGGAGGGCAAAATAGACATTTCACATATTTCTTAATTTTTCCCACCTGGTCAGAAACGTCAAACAAAACGATCCGGAGGGAGTATCGACTTTGGGGTTGAGTGCGCGCTCCAATGGTTCGTTTTTTTCGGTTCGACCCAAGGCCCATAGTGTCGATCCGACCGAGTCCCACCCCTACGCCGAATAACGTCATTCCCACACCGATCGACACATGTTTTATCGCGACGGCATACCCCCTCACTCGTCCCCGCGCATGTTGCCACACACCACCCCGGCCCATGCTTGCTTCCGTCGTGCTCATGCCAATTAAGCACCCCTCCACTCTCTCTATATATAATATAATGATAAACCCCGCCACCGGCTTAATTCTCCCGCATATTTTCCCGTCTTTTTGACAAATTCGTGACCGGAGGGGAGCTAGCTGTGAGACGTCACCAAAGAAGCTCGCCGCTCGCCCGTCGTCACCCCTCATGTTCTTCGCGATGTACGTTGGTCGATCGTGGGCTGCAACGTACGAGCGAAGAACATATTCAGCCAGTGCCCTTCCCTTTTCAGCCAGCCGTAGCCTGCCCGCCAGATAAGCTGAGCAGCAACGATGCCTTGTCTCCCCAACCAGCCGCAGGTAGCACTAGCACTGCTTGCACTTTTGTTTGTACATGTCAATTCCAATCTTCATTTGACCACCAGAAATTTAATTCTTGCCCGGTTGCGATGAAACGAATTTGTAGCATCATAGTCAATCTTAATCCAGCTCTATGTACATTTTCATAATTTTCTAAAATTATTATATTTTCTGCTATTTTCTAGTGATAAGAAAATATTTTTATTCCATTCTATAAACTTATTAGCTCAATTATTGTGCAACAATGTTCTAGCTATTTATAAAAGTTTAATATATCATTCTACAAGTTTTTATGCCATTTGCATTCATGTTACGTCGTGTTATTTCTTTATCGTGGTTATTTGTATTTCTTTGCGTTCGATACGGGATCCACGGGAGGAACTCAAGACCAGCAGCTCGAGTACTGTCAGCCGAAAGCCCAAGGCAAGTGTATTAAACACTTGGATGCCCTTTAAAATCTTTTCTAGATTCATTTTGAAATGTTTTGTTAGAATTTCATAATTAGCCTGCTAATTAAATTTTTCAATTTAATTTATAGTTTAGATAATTAGCCCCACAAATCCTGAAATGCCAATTAATATTATGTAGCATTAAATTACTTTTACTTAGGTTTTTCTCACTATTCCCTAGACCAAATCATGCTATCCTTAGATTAATCATGCTACTAGGACAACCTCCAATGGTTGCTCGTTGCAAATTCTTTGTTCAAGAGAAACCGACTCCTTAATTTGGAAGAGCAATTAGTCAATGGCTTTGTATTAGGGAAAAAGATTACTTAATGCTTTGGTTTTTCCTTTTTGTTTCTTTCTATTTCCTTGGGCTAAGGTTTAACATGTTTTATAAGTAATATATGACTATGGATAAGTATGCAATGTTTTTTTTTCTAAAAACACATGGTTTAATTATGTCCCATAGTGACATCATCATTCACAGCATCAATCCTACGTCAACTAATCTAGAAAATCTAGAAGGCCAGTAAGGGAAGAGGCACTATTCGAGTGGAGTAGGTGGCATCGTCCAAGGTGGATGGAGGGCGGAACCATGCCACACTTTTGGGGTGGGCGAAGCCGATGCTGGCCGAAGAGGTCAGAATATGCGGTGTTGGAGTTGGAGAAGGTTGTGCTAGGCGTTCATCCATTTGATTCATGAAGTATGTGGGATCTAGTGCTAGAAATGTGTTTAGTAATGTGCCAATGGGTAGGCGAGCCGAGCTTGATCATGCATATGGATGGAAGTCGGGCTAATAAAGAGCCAAGCTTGAGTAAGCTAGGCCTTGCAGGCTTGATTTAGGCTCCGCTTGGTCACCATGCGAGTTGGTGAAAAAGCTTGGCTCAAGCTTAATTTGAAGCTCGATTTGCCTCATGATGGCTTGTGACCTCTATGATTAACCAAATCTGCGCTCTTTGGGGTTGAGAGAAAGGGGGAGGTTAAAGGTGTGTGACAGTTGAATGCCTTTAGGTTTATCCTTTGAATGTCTTTTTCGAGCATATAATAGGGTCATGTCTAGTCATAGGCAAAGCGAATGAGCCAACTACTAGTGATGTTGGCTAAATTGATTCCTAGAAGCCCATAAATCTATGAGCTATGAGCGAGCTAGTCCTAGGTTTGGCTCGCTAATTGACCGAGTTAGAAAAAGAAAGGCTCGATTGAGCTTGGTTTCGTTGGTCTACGAGCTGAGTCTGAGCAGATCCAATACTAGCTCACGAGGTTTGAGTTAGGTTGTTGATGCCTTTGTTAGATTAAATTGGGTTTAGCCCATTTAATTTAATTATTTGTAATTCCAAGGCCCATGAAAAATACTAGGAGTTATATAAGTATTAGTACCATACGGGAAATTGAGAGAGGGATTGACCAACTTAAATAGTTGGGTCGTGTGTCTCTCAATTAGAAGGTTAAGAAAGGAAAAGGGAATACCACGTGCGCGCGCGCCGAGCCGAGCCGAGCCGAGACAAGCACGGATACGAGAAGTTTTGTCGTTTTGGAATTAACTCGGCTGCCTTATTACTAATAACCGACAACCGTTTCATAACTGGTGGCTTGATTGCTTCCGTTTCGAAACCGACGGTTGATGACTGGTAACGTACCACTCCCGGCTGGCACCTATACAAGGTGCGCTCCATCCTTTCCTTTTGGGACACAACACATACCATATTCTCCACCCACTTCTTTCTGTAGCGCTGCTCTACTTGCCATCTCCGTCTCTGTTCCTTGCGCGCACAAGAGAACCGAGAGAGCAGGCCTTCGGAACCTCGTCCTTCTCTATTGGTCTTGCACGGGATAGAAGGCCGATAAGATTTTTGGGGAGCGCTTCGGTGTGACCGCTCTGGTGGTGTACGACTACATCGACTACTGGAGGAGTTGCTGTTGTACCTGTACACTGCATCGACTGGTTTCTGCATCAACTCGTCACTGCATCGATTCACATCTCCGCACCAACTTGTGATCGTCTACATCGACCGTCATGGCGAATAAGAATGAGCATGTTATTCCTCCGCCTGCGCTTGTGCCTGTAGTGGCTCTGGCTCCAGGGTATATTCTTGTATACTCTGTGTTCCTTTCTATTTTTTCCATTTCAAAGTTGCTTGTGTATGAGATAGATATGGCTTGTTGTTTCATATCTAGTACCCGTAATATTGTTTTGAAAATGTTAGTTACTCCTGTCATGTTTTACATCATAATTTTGTGGATTAAAATATTGAGAAAATTTCTAATTATTACAACAATCCAAAAACCTTATTCTAGGAATTTTTCGGTCACTGGTTTCGCTGTCGCGCTTAAGCCAACTGTGTTTGATGGTGCATGTTACAAACGTTGGCGCGCCAAGATGATGTTATGGTTGACTGCCATGAACGTTTTTCATGTTGCGCAAGGCAAACAAATGCCTGAGGCAGGACTTTCTCCTGAAGAGGAGATAGCTTTTGCGGCTGCGGATAACTTGTTTAGAGGCGTCGTGATTAGCGTTCTTGGAGAAAAACTTGTAGATGTGTACATGATTTTGCCTAGTGGTAAAGAACTGTGGGATGCATAGAGGCTAAGTTCGGGTTTCTGACGCAGGTAGTGAATTATATGTCATGGAGCAATTTCATGACTATAAGATGGTCGATGATCATTCTGTAGTCGAACAGGCTCATGAGGTTCAAGCGCTTGCGAAAGAACTTGAGAACTTTACCTGTGTATTGCCCGTCAGGTTTGTGGCCGGCTGCATCATTGCGAAGCTGCCACCTTCTTGAAGGGATTTCGCCACTACTCTAAAACATAAGAGACAAGAATTCAGCTTTGCTGGTCTTATTGGGTCTCTAGATATTGAGGAGAAGGCAAGGGCAAAAGATACACGTGAAAAAGAAAATAGAAGTTCTAATGCCAATCTTGTGCAAAAGAAAAATTTCCAATTCCACAAGAAAAATAAGAACAAGCCTGACAACAAAAACAAAGCCATTCAAACAACTAGCTTCAAGAAGAAGAATAAAGGGAAGGAAAACTGCTTTATCTGCGATAATCCTGATCACTAGGTTAAGGATTGTCCTGATCGCAAAGACAAGCAGAAAAAGTCCGTCAATGTTGTTATTGGCAATACTGAGGCAGGAACATCCGAGTATGTAACAGTACCTACTGTTCTTTCAGTATGTCATTCACCAGATTGGTGGGTTGACACCGGGGCCAATATACATGTTTGTGCTGACAGGTCCCTGTTTAATTTCTTCTTACCAGGTAGCAGGGGCTACCTCCGTAATGATGGGTAATGGGTCACAGGCATTTGTACGTGGAGTCGGCACGGTTGATCTGAAGTTTACATCAGGTAAGATCGTGCGACTGAAGAACGTGCAACATGTACCTGCAATAAATAAAAACCTTGTCAGGGGATCTCTACTGTGTATAGATGGTTATAAGTTAGCATTTGAATCCAATAAATGTGTTATTTCTAAATATGGATCTTTTATTGGTAAAGGCTATGAGATCGGAGACTTATTCCTCTTATCCTTGTTGGGCATGAATAATAATGTGGTAAATCATGTATGTAATCATGAGTCTAATATTTGATATTCATGCCTTTGTCATATTAATCTTGGTTGCATGACGCAATTAGCCAGTATGAATTTAATCCCAAAATTTACCCAAGTAAAAGATTCTAAGTGTCAAGTATGTGTGCAATCAAAGCAACCTCGCAAGTCTCACAAGACAGCAGAAGTGAGGAACTTGGCACCGTTAGAACTAGTTCATACCGATTTATGCGAGATGAACGGGGAGCTGACAAAGGGTGGTAAGAGGTATTTCATGACTTTGATAGATGATTCTACTAGATTTTTCTATGTGTACTTATTAAAGTCAAAAGATGAGGATTTTCACTATTTTAAGATCTATAAAGCTGAAGCTGAGAACCAACTTGATAGGAAAATCAAACGGGTTAGGTCAGATCGTGGTGGAGAATATTTTTCTAGTGGATTTAATTTATTCTACGAGGAACACAGAATAATCCATGAGAGGACACCTCCCTATTCGCCTCAGTCAAATGGGATTGCCGAAAGAAAGAAACGCACTCTAACTGATATGAGTAACGCCATGTTAGAAACAACGGGACTTTTCATGGAATGGTGAGGTGATGCTATATTGACTGCATGTCATGTTCTAAACAGGGTTCCTACAAAGAATAAAGAAATCACTCCATTCGAGGAATGAGAAAGGAAAAGATTAAATCTCTTACTTACGTACTTGGGCTGTTTGGCTAAGGTCAATGTGCCAATTCTAAAGAAGTGTAAGTTTGGACCAAAAACCGTTGATTGTGTCTTTATTGGTTATGCTTTTCACAACATCGGATATAGGTTCTTAATAATTAAATTTGGAGTACCCGATATGTATGAAGGTACAATCTTAGAATCCAATGATGCCACATTCTTTGAGGACATATTTCCTTTGAAAGAGACACCTAGCTCATCTAGCCAAGAATCTATCTTCTCTCCTAAACCTACCACTCCTATAATACAAAATAAACCAACACTTGAAGAGAATCCAATAGACGAAGACAATGAAGTAACTCGTAAGAGTAAGAGATAAAGGACTTCAAAGTCTTTTGGTGATGACTTCATTGTATATCTAGTAGATGATACTTCAAGAACAATTAAAGAGGCTTTTTCATCTCAGGACGCTGACTATTGGAAGGAAGCGGTCCAGAGTGAGATGGAATCCATCTTGGGTAATGGAACTTGGGAGGTTGTTGATCGTCCGTATGGATGTAAACCTGTAGGATACAGGTGGGTGTTCAAGAAGAAGTTGAGGCCTGATGGTACGATTGAAAAGTACAAGGCAAGGCTTGTGGCCAAGGGTTTACCCAGAAAGAAGGCGATGACTTCTTCGATACCTATCACCTGTTGCTAGATTGATTACTATTAGAGTACTACTATCCTTGGCTGCCTCCTACGGTCTGCTAATCCAACAGATGGACGTAAAGACGGCTTTCCTTAATGGAGAGTTGGAAAAGTAAATCTATATGGATCAGCTAGATAGATTTGAAGTAAAGGGTCATGAAGAAAAAGTGTGTAGGTTGTTGAAGTCATTGTATGGTCTTAAACAAGCACCTAAGCAGTGTCGTGAGAAGTTCGACAGAACTTTTACATTTGCCGGCTTTGTTATAAATGAAATTGACAAATGTGTGTATTACCGCTATGGTGGGAGAGAGAGAGTGATCTTGTGTCTGTATGTTGATGACGTACTGATTTTTGGGGACTAACCTTAATGTGATTAAGGAAGTCAAAGACTTTTTGTCCGAAAACTTTGAAATGAAAGATTTGGGAGTAGCGGATGTCATCTTAAACATTAAATTGTTACGAGAAGATGACGGTGTGATTACACTTGAGCAGTCCCATTATATGGAAAAGGTATTGAGTCGCTTTGGTTTTAGCGATTGCAAACCTTCTCTAACACCGTATAATTCAAACGTGCTATTATGAAAGATCAAAGAATAGCAAAGGATCAATTGAGATATTCCCAAATTATTGGCTCACTGATGTATTTAGCTAGTGCTACAAGGCCTGATATCTCTTTTGCTGTGAGCAAACTTAGCCGGTTTGTTTCGAACCCAAGATATGATCATTAGCGTGCTATGGAGAGGTTGATGCGCTATCTAAAAGGAACATCAAGCTATGGTATTCACTACAACGGGTACCCAAGGGTACTGGATGGTTATAGTGATTCAACCTGGATATCTGATGTTGATGAAATAAAAGCCACAAGTGGATATGTGTTCACTTTGGGTAGTGGAGCTGTTTTCTGAAAGTCTTGTAAGCAGACCATCTTAACGAGGTCAACTATGAAAGCAGAACTCACAGCATTAGACATTGCCACTGTTGAAGCCGATTGGCTGCGTGAACTTATGATGGACTTACCGGTAGTTGAGAAACCGGTGCCTGCTATTCTTTTGAACTGCGACAATCAAGCTGTGATTGCCAAGGTCAACAGTTCTAAGGATAATATGAAGTCATCAAGGCACGTTAAGAGGCGGTTGAAGTTTATCAGGAAAATGAGAAACTCCGGAGTAATAGCGTTGCACTATGTCCTGACGGCTAAAAACCTGGCAGACCCCTTTACAAAGAAACTATCACGGAATGTGATAGATGAAGCATCGAGGGAGATGGGCTTGAGACCCACATGAGTCATGTCTTAGTGATAACTCATCCTATGTGATCGGAGATCCCGTGAAGTAGGATGTTGAAACAAGCTAGTGAATGGCTAAGAGGAGAGTACTTTTGTATACAGCCTACTCCGTTGGAGATGCAATACTCTCCTAATCTATATGGCAGGTTGGTTATACCTTAATGCATTCCGAATGGCTTTTGATAAGCAGAGATGTTGTTCTATAGAACATCTAATAAGGAATACACCTATATGAGTTCGACTGCTAGTCACAGTCTATGAGATTGGGTGATTTCTAGAAGCTCATGAAAGACCAAGGAGTATGACTTATACGCTCCAAACCAAGAGGATGCATTTAGCAGTCTAGTATCAATAAAGGACTCTGGTGAAACTTATTCGCACAAAACTGTCAATTCAAGACTTAGTCCATTGTTTAGTTGTGGATGAGTGTAACCTCTGTTCTAGATAGAAGTTCAACCTAACAGTCTCCATCAAAACACTGATATATCAAACTATAGTGGAACTGAGAGTATTTCACATTCGCCTTGGAATTTGGTGGGATTGTTAGATTAAATTGGGTTTAGCCCATTTAATTTAATTATTTTTAATTCCAAGGCCCATGTAAAATACTTGGAGTTATATAGGTATTAGTACCGTACGGGAAATTGAGAGAAGGATTGACCAACTTAAATAGCTGGGTCGTGTATCTCTTAATTAGAAGGTTAAGAAAAGAAAAGGGAATACCATGCGCGCGTGCCCCGAGCCGAGCCGTGTGTGTGTCGAGCCGAGTCGAGACGTGCACGGATACGGAAAGTTTAGCTGTTTTGGAATTAACTCGGCTGCCTTAATACTAGTAACCGACGACCATTTCGTAACTGGCGGCTTGATTGCTTCCGTTTCGAAACCGACGGTTGATGACTGGTAACGTACCACTCCCGGCTGGCACCTATACAAGGTGCGCTCCATCCTTTCCTTTTGGGACACAACACATACCATATTCTCCACCCACTTCTTTCTGTAGCGCTGCTCTACTTGCCATCTCCATCTCTGTTCCTTGCGTGCACAAGAGAACCGAGAGAGCAGGCCTCCAAAACCTCGTCCTTCTCTGTTGGTCTTGCACGGGACAGAAGGTCGATAAGGTTTTTGGGGAGCGCTTCGGTGCGACTGCTCTAGTGGTGTATGACTACATTGACTACCGAAGGAGTTGCTGTTGTACCTCTACACTGCATCGACTGGCTTCTGCATCAACTCGTCACTGCATCGATTTGCATCTCTGCACCAACCTGTGATCGTCTACATCGACCGTCATGGCGAATGAGAATTAGCATGTCATTCCTCCGCCTACGCCTGCGCCTGTGCTAGGGCCGGTCCTGGGTTTTCTGGGGCCCGGGGCGAAATTACAAACGGAGGCCCCTAACATAACCAAGAATTTTTTTATACTACCATATAATTAGACAATATTCAATGTATTTTAAAAATTGGTATCGATAAACAAATGAACTACAATATCTCCTCGTATGCTTAAATAATTCTTGCTGGTAGACTTGTTTTGCACAAAGCATGCATGTAAATATCAACGTGCATTCTTGATATATTTGAAATCATGCGTACGTGCATAATTGGGTTGTGTCTTGACCGTATTCACATTGCTCTGGCTCTTCATGATTAATCACATCGAGCAGCGTCAGCTTCTACGTTCTTCCCGATAGCATCCATGACATGCTTGGCATTAGACGCACTACATAGCAGTCCAACAAAAGCCATCTTTACTTGCGGTCGCGGCGCAGAAACGAAGCAACGGCGTAACCGAGACCTGCCCAGGGCGCCAGCAAGTCCATGGCGGTAGAGTGAGGAATGGTGCGGCGCCGCCGGTGCCGTGGAGGAGATGCGACAAAAGCACGCCAGCGCCACTGCGGGGGTCTGCTGGTCGCCGCACGCGCCGCTGGGTGGTGAAGCTGGAGGTCACCGTGTCGCGCGCTGCCTGGGAGGAGAGATGCCACACCGGGCTTGGGCCGAGGTGAAACTGCGCTGGTAGCTGAGGAGCTGCGCTGCGCTACGCTACGATGGGTCTGAGGGCCTCGGCCTCATCAGTCATGAGTCATCACCCGCACGAGGCCCGCCTAACTTGAGCAGAGCTGCTGCGCTGGGGTCCCTTGCGCAGTGCTGGGGGGCCCCACAATTTTGGGGGCCCGGGGCGGCTAGGGGTGGGCATTCGGTTTATTCGATTTCATCGGTTCGGTTTTTTCGGTATTTGAAAAATTCGATTTCCCAAAACTAGCTACCAAAGTTTTTCTGAAAAAAACCAAAACCAAAACCGAACAACCGAACTAATTCAGTTCGGTATATTCGGTAGTACCAAATAAGCAAGCATCGTGAGGTGGATGAAGGAGAAAGGAAGCACAACACCTGTCGAGGACTCGAGGCGCTGCCGCTGTGCCGCAGCGTAGGGGAAGAAGAAGAGCCGCCGCGAAGGGGAAGGAGAGGAGCCACCGAGCCCCGTCGCGGCCCGCAGGAGGGCGCCGCCGCGCCACCTGCCGCCGTTGGCCTCTGCCGTCATCGCGCGAGCAGGACTGCAGGAGGGCACCGCCTGCCTCCATGAGTGCGTAGGAGGGAGGAGAGCCGAGGCTAGGCCGCGGCGCGCGCAGGAGAATGGCGGCGCCACCCACTTCAGATCTGCCTTAGGGTTGAGGTGGGGAGGAACTGAGGAGTGAGGAGGCTGGCTGGTTGCGTCTCAGCGCTGTGTGGGGGGAGGAAGGCCGAAGCCCGAAGGCGTGGCCCGCATGGGGAGGTGGGGGAGGCCGGGAGGCTATTGGGCCATGGGGTGGAAGGAAATGGGCCGCCGGTAGCCCGGTTTGTTCAGGATTTCGGTTATTTACGGGTTGAAACCGAAACCGAACCGAATTTGTTCAGTTTTCTCAATCTGTAAACCGAAACCGAACCGAAATACCGAAAAAACCGAAGTTTTCGGTTTGATCGGTTCGGTTTGGTTTGGTTTTTTCGGTTCGGTGTAAAAATGCCCACCCCTCGCGGCAAGTGCGCCCAGCGCGTACGCGCGGGCGGAAGGCAGGGAAAAAGGGGAGGAAAAATGGGGGAGACGGGATTCGAACCCGGGACGGCCAGTACGCAGGTGAGCTGCGCTAACCAACCTACCAAACGACCCGCACGCCTGAGATTCGCGGCAAAGAAATCGTTTTATACGTTAAATCGAAACGGACGGCCGGATCTGGTTGGCTCGCGCGATCCGACGGCTGCGGCGGCGCCGGGCGGGAGGCGAGCCACGTGGCCAGCGAGCGACGACCGTGGTCGACTTTGTACTATTTATGGATACAGCTAATTACCTAGCTTTCAGTTTATTTCTTCTCCAGCAAAAAAAAAAAAGAGAGAGAGAACTGTGTTTTCAAACCGTTCCTAATTAACCATGGGTTGACTAAGGCTTAGTTCCATATATTTTATTTTATTTAACTTATTTACTTATCTGACTTATCTCTTAACTTTGAGAGTTTTTCAAGTTGAACTCGAGAGCCGGGTCTCCATTGTTAATTTGATTTGTTTTTGGAGAGTTTTTATACACGTCTTCAAAATAGACAAAAGACAAATTAAGAAAACTAAATTATTTATATTTTAAACAAATATGAATATATAAATAGACAAGTCAATTTAAGTTCAATAAGCCGTAAAGAACTAGGTCTAAAAATATCTTGTGTTTAATGCAAGGCATTTCGGAAGAAGATGCTTCTGCTGTTCCTCTGCATCAAATCAAAATGTTTCGTTCATACATTTCGGAAGAAGAATTGGATTCGGACCAGGACTCCGGCTACTAACATCACGTGAGAGTTGTTTATATATAAATACATTAGTGAGAATTGTGTGTAATGAATAATGATAGACAAGAAAAAATATCAATAAATTTGCATTACGTCTTTTATGTTTCTAAACAAGATCATTCGGATTATATGTTTTACGTAAAAATCTGAGAGAATAACTCCAATGTGGTTTTGTTGGGACAAGTTACCTTGTTACTCCCTCCGTCCAGCAAGCGATGGCTGCGGGGCGGCGAGCGGCTGCTTAACGCCGACGGATGCTCGCCGTCTCCGCCGCCAGCTGCCTCGTCGGGGAAGATGCTCTCGCCGGCCATGCCGGCCGATGCTTGGGGTGTCCTCCTATTGAGTGTTGAGCTAGTGATCAGATCACATAACAAATTGATGCATACTATAAGTAGATCTCTGAATTGTCCTCGGGTTCGGAATTCGCCTGCAGATCGAGCTATGTAACGTGCCCTATACTATATAAGTCATGAGTTTCATAACTCGATCGTCGACGCGACGGCAGCACGCGCGTGGTTGATAACTCGAACTCGATCGATCGTCTCGAGCGATTAATTCTTAGGGTTGAGGTGGGGAGGAACTGAGGAGTGAGGAGGCTGGCTGGTTGCGTGCGTCTCAGCGCTGCGTGGGGGGAGGAAGGCCGAAGCCTGAAGACGTGGCCCGCATGGGGAGGTGGAGGAGGCCGGGAGGCTGTTGGGCCATGGGGTGGAAGGAAATGGGCCGCCGGTAGCCCGGTATGTTCAGGATTTCGGTTATTTACGTGTTGAAACCGAAACCGAACCGAATTTGTTCGGTTTTCTCAATCTATAGACCGAAACCGAACTGAAATACTGAAAAAACCAAAGTTTTCGGTTTGATCGGTTTGGTTCGGTTCAGTTTTTCCGGTTCGGTGTAAAAATGCCCACCCCTAGGGGCGGCTGCACTGCTCGCCCCCCCCCCCCCCCCCCCCCCCCTGGGCCGGCCCTGGCCTATGCCTGTGTAGTGGCTCTAGCTCTAGGGTATATTCTTGTATACTCTGTGTTCCTTTTTATTTCTTCCATTTCAATGTTGCTTGTGTATGAGATAGATATGGCTTGTTGTTTCATATCTAGTACCCGTAATATTGATTTGGAAATGTTAGTTATTCCTGTCATGTTTTACATAATAATTTTGTGGATTGAAATATTAAGAAAATTCCTAATTATTCCAGCAGCCTTGATGGTAGCATTTTGAACTACTTTTTTTTAATTATTCTACCTCGCGGTCTGAACCAAGAGTTAGATCTGTCTCGTTCGTGGCCCGTGGCTCACTTTCGCGTTCGCTGCCGTAGCCCTGGAGATGGTCATGCCCATGCTACCGCCCTTCAGGATCCATGGAAACCTGACAGACCCCTCTAATGGTACGACATGTTGTTGTGTTCCACAAGCAACAACTGCAAAATACAGGCGAAAACCTGCAGTATCTTACGAATTTCATGTCAGTACGCCATGTTCACGTGCTCACACAGCTCAGTGCTCACTCTCTTGAAAAAAAAAAAAGTGTAGCTTTTTTTGGATTAATTGTGGCTTCTTTGACTCATAAAAGAGAAAAAAGATGGCAGAGCGAGCCCAGAAGGATCAATGGAGGCCTACGTAGAAAGCAACACAAAGCTGGAAGATGCTACCTGGAGGGTGCTCTGCCTGTAATGGCACAGATCATGTTTTCACGTGCAGACGTGCAGTCCGTCCTTCCCATATAAAGCTAATTCTTCCGTTGCATCTTAAAAAGTGTTCGGTTCTTCTTCTTCCATGTTTGAGTTCATACATTTTCTTTTCTCATATTTGATGGTTGTACAAACCGCGCCTTCATTTTATACATACCGTACTATACCATTTTATTTTATAAAAAATACGAGGAACACGTTGGTGTAAACGGTTTGTGGATTGGAGCACCCAGTTAAAAAATATGGTCGTCGAAAGAAAAAAAATGCCCGTGGCCCCACCCTGCATGCGCACTGTGCCGGTGCCCCCCGTGTTACGTGCGCGCGCTGCACAGGAGTCCGGAGGCACCGGACTCCCGCACTGTAGCGTTTCCCTTTTATGTAGAAAGTAAACAGAAAAGCTTGAATACAATCGTCAACTTCTGTGTATATATTTATCCACACGACTACACACGGATTAACACAAACATAGACCCAAAAAAAAAGATTTTTTTGTTATCGTCAGCCATTGTGAATTACGCATCAGTGGTCTCTGGGCGGCGCACAATGCCAGCGTGCCCGAGCAACGCCCAGATGACGGTAATGAACTCGCCGCCACGCCGGAGCGACTTGGCATGAGCCATGACATTCTCCGACGGCGCCAGGTAAACGATGAGCTCCGCCCAGAACTCGGCCAGCACCGTCCAGACCATCTCCTCGTCGCCGACCTCCTCCGCCATCTGCCGCGCGAGCTTCGCGGCCTTCCTCAGCGTCGCGTTCATGCTCCCGCCGAGGCACGTCGCCGCGCGCTCGAACCGCACCACCGGCCCCGCGCAGCGCGCGAGCACCCTCGTCACCTCCTCCACCACGCCCTCGTAGATCTCCTCCGTCCACGCGCGGTGGTCCGGCAGGAGCTCCGGCTTCTGCGCCACCAGGTAGGCGGAGTACCTGGACAGGTGTGTCGCCACGACCACCTTGTCGTCGTCGGCGTGCTTCCCGCCGCCGCCGCGAGCTCCCTCCGAGAACTTGATCTCGAGCAGCCTCGTCGCGATGTGCCACACGAGGATCTGCTCGGAAATGCTTCCCTCGCCGTCGCCGCCGCCGCCGCCGGTGTCGCATGCCCAGAGGAGGTTCTCGGCGACGCCGTTGCGGCGTAGTGACAGCACGCCGTTCCCGAGCGCTCCCTGGTTTGTCCTGAATGCCGCGACGACCGCCGACTTGACCGCCGCCGGCACGGCGACCGAGGCCTTGGTGATCCGGTCGAGCTGCCGGGAGACGCAGCCGCAGTAGCACATCCGCGGCTGCAGGACGGACGTCTGCCCGAACCGGTCGTCCCAGCGCTGCATGGCCGTGAGCCTCAGCCGGAGCACGCGGCCGAGCTTGCCGCGGGCCCACGCCGACTTGCGCCACGACGGCCGCCACGCGTACTCGGACACGGCGAGCACCTTCACCCAGTCGGAGCAGGCGTAGGTGGCGACCTCCCAGCCCTCGGTGAAGACGATGGCGACGATGAAGGAGACGGTGACGAGCACGTCGAGGCCGACGATGGCGTGGAACACGGCGTCGTGGCCCTCCAGGTAGTTCCTCAGCACGACGTAGTCGGCGGCGAGCGCCGTGCCGCGGCTGGTCATGTCGTGCACGATGGCGCCGCCTGCCGCGACGCAGCTTACCCAGGTGGCGAGCACGAGCGCCGAGTTGAGCGCAGGGAAGCACCACCCGCTCGCGTACAAGACGGTGAGCTTGGAGTAGAGGAAGTCGGCGAGGAAGGAGAGCTCCGTCTCGATCACCCGGAACGCCCTCTCCGGGCCTTCGCCGAGGAGGCCGTCCTGCACGAACGCCAAAGCACGGACGGAGCCCGCCTCAGCCAGGGGGCAGTGGACGAACCGCCGGAGCTGCAGCTTGAAGAGGGAAAAGGATAGGCACGTGTCCTTCATCTGCGGATAAGAGGTCAGGAGCTCGTCGCCGGTGGAGGCCAGCCGCCATATCCTGTCCACCGTGACGACATGGCTGGTGGTATCGACGGCCAATGGTGTCCGGCCACCAATGCGGTACCCGCGCGGCCTTGCCTCGATTTGCAGCTTGTCCTCGCCCATCACCAAGTATGGAGGCACCTGTGCCTGTGCGTCGTCGTCTTGGGCGTCTCCTCCTACTTGGTCGTGCCCGTCGTAGAGCTGTTTCATGTAGTCAGCGATGAGGTAGGGGTTGAGGCCGACGGCGAAGGAGGTCTTGGCTAGTTCGGCGGCGATGAGCCGGTGGATGAGCTTTAGGAGGCTGAGAACCCACAGCCAGAGGAGCACGCCGGTGAGCTGGGGGCTCCCGGCCGCGCCGCCGCTGCTTATGATGAGGAACGCCACCCAGCCCATGCGCGCCAGATGCTCGACGGAGGGCCGGAACTTGCTACCCCCGCCGGCGCTGTCGCTGATGGCCGACGAGCACGATTTGGCGGTGTCGATGGTGTTTCGGAGGACCTGGAGGAAGACGGTCCAGGCGAGGAGGAGGGGCACGCGGGCGGCGTCCCACTTGGCTGCCGCGGAGACGGCGTAGGAGACGAGCGGGAGGAAGAGCGTGGACGCGGCCCAGACGAAGAGGCGGAGGGCTGGGTGGCCGGCGCGGCGGCGGTAGGAGCTGAGCGCGACGAGGATGGCGAGGAGGACAATGCTGACGATGGACGCCACCTCCATGAGGAGCAGGTTCAGGAGGCTGGTACCCATGGCGATCGCTCCCCTAGGCTAGCTCACTCTGTTCCACTGCTCCGATCCTTGGCTCCTTGCTAGTGCTAGTTAGCAACGACCGGAGAGGTCTGCGACCACCACTCCACCAGTCGCCAACGCGTGTAAAATCGATGCTTCATGCGTATTACTTGCATGTCATCTGGTTTCATTCTGGCGCATGGAGTGCAGAACAAGACAAGTAAAGTCCATGTTCCCTAGATCCCGCCACACTTCTCCTTCCACCTTGTCTTTCTCTCTCGTCGGCACCCCTTCGCGCTGGATCTTTAATGGATTTGAGGCAGAGAGGGAGAGTAGAGGAAGAGGTGGAGGACATTTTGTAGGCGGCGCCAAAGCGGGCGGGAAACCCTAAAACGTTTGGTTTGGGCCAAAACCACAGCAGTCCCATGAATTAAGAGCATCTCCAATGGGGACATGTCAGCAGGTTATAAGCATGCCAGCATCAGCAATTATTCTATGTGGAAGAGAGAGAGGGAGAAGAGAGAGGAGAGTAGGCGCTTGAGCAAGCGCTTGTCTACAGGCGGTTTTCCCAAGGTGCATGTAGCACGTGTCCCCCTCGTTCTCTCTCTCCATTCAATTCTTCTTCCGGGCAGTGGAGCTCGACGGCGCAAGCTCCACCTCCAACGCGGTGGCGACGGCCCGGCGGCCCGCTGTCCCTTCCTCCTCCTTCGCGGCGTGGTGGCGGCGTCGAGGTCGCGGCGCGGGGTTGACGTGGCACCAAATGCCAAAATTACCTAGACCTAGGAGTCCTAGTCTTACACGAGGCTCGCGGCGGCTCAGCGGCGGTCGGCGGCGGCGCCCGTGGCGTGGCCGCAAGGCTCGCGCCGCCGGACGAAGCCTTGGCAATGGCGGCGGCGGCGGCGCGGTGCAGCGGGGCCTACGCCGGCAGACGAAGCCGCAAGGTGGAGGCGGCGGCGTGAGGAGGAAGAAGCAAGCCTTGGAATAAGCAAATGTGTGGGTCCCATATGTGTGTAGAGCTGGTTCTTATAGCTAAGCTATTGGATGGATGTGTGGTCTCTTATGCTGATGTGGAGGTGCCATGTAGATCTTATAGCTCATATGTTGGCTCTACCATTGGAGATGCTCTAATAGCAGGGCTGCAGGGGAATGAAAAAATTTTGTCGGTGGAAAATCACGAGACAAGATCCCTCCGTGGGATTATGGGATTTCGGCAGTGGGAGTATGAGCGCTGCTAGATCAGTTCCTGAACACGAGAGGAGACACACGGATCTACCCAGGTTCGGACCCCTAGAATGGGTAACAGTCCTACTCCTCCTGGTGTGTGATTTCTGAAGTGCTCTTGCACAAGAAGGTGATCTTACAAGTCTGAAATGGGGAATCCTCTCCCCTCTCTTAGCCCAGCACTCACTTTATATACCCAAGGCTGACACGGACCGAGAAAGAGAGAAGCCTGGACTCATTTACTACCCCCTCCTACTGTAGCCATCGGGTCGTACAGTCATGTTGCATGGACCCCACGCTTCTTGTCTCCAACAACACTGTTCGACGAGACCCTGGGCGTCGCCTGACACCGCTGGACGAGCGTGGCGTCTCATCATGCTTCGCTCAGTGACCAAAGTAGTACTGCTACGGTCCTCCTGACTCCACGCCTGCGAACCCATCATACGCCTTTCTGTCCCACACCAAATCCTCCAAATTAAATGTCGTCGATACGCATCATGGAGGAGAACCCTTCACCAGAAAGCTTCCTCCTAACCCCGCGGTCCCTCTAACAGCGGACCCCGCAGGGTCGTCGTGCTCGCCTCGGACAACGTGGCGTGCTCAGCCTGGCCGCAAGGGCCTACTCGCCCGCCCTACGCCATGCTCGCCTGGACACCACGTGGCTGCTGGTCTTCTATTCAATCACATGCCGCCCCTTGGGTTGCCTGGGCCCACTACTGGCGGGCCCAAACATCATTCCCTTGGGCGTGGACACCCCGGTGTGAAATACACCGACAAATTTGATGTAATTTTGTGCGTGAAAATTTCTCAAAGCAATAGAGGTTGGAACTATAATTTTGCATCTAGATTATTCGATATCAAATTCCTACATTTAACTTTAAATTTGATATTATGAAACTGAAATTTGAATTTGGATATCCAAAAATTTACGTGAACATGCACGAATTTGATATGTATACAACATAGACGAATGTGATTCAAATTTTATTCAAGTTCTAGTTCGACTAATATCTGATCTGAACGTGTTAAAGTTTTGAGTTTTATCTGATTTATGTAAAAATTAAGAAATGAAATTCGGGTACACAATGTGCGAAGCACAAATATCATTTTTTCCATCTAGATGGCCTCCACTTGCTCAATTCCATCCAGACGAGCAAGAGCTTGGGAACGTCGACGAGAAGGCGACACTGGATTTTGCGCTACGGCGGCCGGAGATCGACACGGCAAAGCTTGGGAAAGAGCGTCGGTGGCGGAGGACGACGAGGGACTGGTGGCAGCGCCTGTGGAGAACGACGACACCGAGCTCGATGGCGGGGCCGCATCGATGGCCGGCTCGGCGACGTTGACGGCCGGCTCAGCGGGGTCGTCGGCAGCGGCGGCGGCGGCGGCGGCGGCGGCAGTGGCGGCAGCCTGGCCGCACCAAGGAAGATGGGGAATCGGGAGAGTATGGGAAAGGGGATCGGGGTTTTTTTCTCCAGGCCAACTATACCGACGCCTCTGCTTCTGCTTTGAGATCGATTTTTTTTCCCTAAGGGGCATATCCCGATTTCCATTACCATGATAACGGAAACAAAACACAAACAGTATCTATTTTACAACCCACATTACTACAAAGTTTCTAAAAAAACGAAGAAAGACACTCGCATCCTCTTACATAAGAGGAAAACGTAGCAACAAAGACACATATTGTCTTACAAACCGGATATAGCACACTGCAACTACAAAAGTTTCATAGATTCTAGAATTAAAAGTTGTGAGCCTCTCTCCAGATCCAGATGCCCTCCCCCGTGCCCTTTGCTAGCAGCATCTCATTTTTTAGGAAGATAGTTTAGGCATCTGAATTTTAACTCTTTTCCTTCAAGCATCAGCACCCATCCTGGCAATGCTACTCCTGCCCCCTCCCTGATCAGCTTGCTCCAATCCTGCAATAAACGAGCCGAGTCGATGGGAACACTCAACACTCCCTAATATTTTCTTTCATCTCATCATTCAGAAAGCCTGACGAATACATTATGAGAGAACACATCAAATGTAAAATAGGAAGAGGAGATCTAATTTTGGTCCCATCAAAATAAGATTTATTTCTATTTGTCCAGATGCTCCAACAGAAAGAAGCTAGGCAAAAGGTATGAATTCTGTCACTCACACACCAATGTTTCCGCATCCAGGAATAATAACCATCCATACTAGCTGGAATACACTTGATTTTACAACAGGTAGCAATAGTCCCCCAAATTGCTTTTGCCATCGGGCAAGAGAAAAAAAGATGATCAATGGTTTCTATATTGTCACAGAATTCACACCGAGGGTCCCCTGACCAATTCCTTTTCCTTAAATTTTCATTAGTCAACAGGATTTTATGTTGAACCATCCACATGAAGATTTTTATTTTTAGAGGTAGCTTGGCACACCAAATCTTGTTGAAATTTTTATTATGCCACTTATTAGAAATGAGACCATAAACTGATTTAACTGAGAATTTGCTCGATTTGTCGTTCCTCCAAATAGGTTTATCCGGCCTTTCAGTAATACTCCCTCCGTTCTAAAATATAAGACGTATTTTGACTTCACAAAAGTCTTTAAAGGTAGAGTTTGACTGTTATATTCCTCTATTATATATTATGAATTGTTACAATATAATATTGTATCAATAAGCATTTTGAAATATGAACAATTTGATATAACTTTGGTATACTAACGATGCATATTATTTGATTTATTTATGATCAAAATTTACTAAGTTTGACTTTTCTCAAGGCAAAATACGTCTTATATCTTGAAACGGAGGGAGTATCAACATTAGAAAGCTTAAAAATCATTTCAGACCAGTCTGAATTATCTATAGGATCCATCCAACGATGAAAAGATAGATTTCAATGCCTCATATTGCACTGAGCTACAGAAATGTTATTTTCTAGGCAAATGGAGAAAATGTGAGGAAATTTCTCTTCTAATGACATCTCCTTCAGCCAACAATCCCTTCAAAAATCAGTTTTCAGCCCATCTCCCACATCATACTTTCTGTTTTTCGTGTACCACTCTCTACATTTTAGGATATCCTTCCACCCAGAAGAGTCATAGGGTTTGGCCTTAATACAAGAAATAGGTTTTCCTTTCATTATTTCCTTTTCACTATACTCTGCCAACCCCCTTATCATTATCTGCTTTGAGATCGATGGATCATGGAAGGTAACACGTGGCGAAGATAGAATTTTTTTTCCGGTGTGGATGGGGTGCGCGCGAGAGCAAGCTGCTCTGAGCAACTAAGGAGAGAGAGAGAGAGAGGCGGGGGCTCAATCACTCTAGCGACGGGAGGAGAAAAAGGAGTGACGCGACTAGAAAGGAAAAATTGAGATTCCGGTCGCCGTGGACTTTGCCTATGCGCCATCGGCTCAGGTGAGATCTCTAGAGAACTACGGTAGCTCATAACAGTGTTGGTGAAGCAGGGGCATGCATGGGGATCTCGATCCAATTCCGTGGGCGTTTTTGGGTAAACCGGTGGCGGCGCGGTCTCCGGCGAGCTCTGCGCCGTAGATAGCTTCAGTGCGGAGTAGGGATGCTCATTGAAGGTAGCAAAGGCACACGCGAGTGCAGGCGGTAGGGAGAGGTGCACACCAGGTGCTTGACAAAATGCGAAAAGGGGATTATTTTCTATTTTTGGTTGTTATGTGGGTCAGATTGAGGTCAAACCTGGTCCAACTATTTACAGAAGTTCAAATAGGCCTCAATCTAATTCATAGAGATTTTCAGGCCATTTTTCCTAATTCTCCTCTTTAAGCTCAAGGACCCCTTCGCTAGGATTTGGCATCTGATGACATGTGTTCGCTCCAATCACACAAGTCTAAGGACTTTGTTTCCAAGATTCTTTTCATGATTTTGGTTGCATGTGTCTTGGTGCATTTGGATGCCAAGTGCTGGTCTTTCTCTGGCAGAAAGGCCACATTGAGCACTCGAGTCCGTGGTTCTTATCCTTTCTGAGCGAGAGTCGAGAGCATTCGAGAGTGTCAGGTGTCCACGAGGTGGTTTGCTTAGAGTCTAAGGCACCAAAAGTGTCGGTGTAATTAATACCGGGGTATAAAGAGTCCTGGAGAAGACTGGGCGAGGGCCCCTGTAAGGATCCTAAGGCCGAGAGGGGGGGTGAATCGGTTCTTTTCAAATTTTACTTCTTTTAATTCGCTTGTTTAGTTTGTCAAGTTAGGAACCCAAGCTATCGATTGACCTAGAGTCTAATTGCGGAAGCTGTTACAATAAAGCACAAGCGACTACTAGGAGGCTCGATGGCACTCACACACAAGCGATCAATTCAAGATGCGGAAGTAAATGAGTGAGACGACGAGACGCAAACCGAGTTGTTTACCGAAGTTCGGTGCTCAACACATGAGCACCTACGTCGTCCCTGTTCGGATGAATCACAAAAAAAGGGTGAGCGTTTGAGGAACTTACCCGAGCAATCCCTGGTGATGTCCTCCCAATATTCTATCTTATAGAATGGGTAGGACCTCCTCCATAGCGGACAGATCCTGTTCGCTACGAAGTCCCGGATGATCTCTCTGCCCGTGAGCCCGAGGCCCACGAGGGAGGCGATCTTCTGGGTCAGGTACCACTCTTCGCCGGTCAGTTCCGGCCGAGGCATCTGCGTCCCCTTCGCCGACGCTTGTTCCGTGAAGGAGAGCTTGCTGTCGCCTCTCCGCTTGGTGTAGAACCACCTCATCCACCACGCTCCCATCAAGTCGAGGAGTGGTGGACGAGGGTACGGCGCGTCTTCGGTAGTTGCCCGGAGCTTGAGGTAATAGCACCACAGCTCGAAAACGGCGGAGCTGCTCCTCGTTACTGCGTAGTAATGGAGGAACAACCCCACCGACGGATCTATGCCCAGATAGCCCTCGCACAGGTGTGCAAAGACGGCCATCTGGAGGAACGAGTTGGGGTTGGGATTCACAACTTCCAGCCCGCTGATGTTCAGGAGGGCCTCCAAGAAATCGCTTTCGGGAGACCTCAACCCAAACAGTGCGAAGAGCTCGAAGTTGACGAACTCATCTTCGAGTGGCTTCGGCATCTCCTCCTCCCCGGGCAGTCTCCAGCTGCCGGCGTTGACGTGTCCTTCTGCCTCCAAAGTCTCCATATCCTCCTCGGTCATGCTAGTGCCCGCGAACTTGGCCATAGCAATCCCCAGTTTGGCAAACGGCTTCGGAGGTGGGCTGCGGCTGATTGATGCTAGCGCCGTTGGAATAGGACTTGGGAAGGAAAGACGCGCAAGAGCGGAAGTGGCAAACCACGGGCGGCTTGGTTGCTTTTTATAGCCCTGGTCCGAGCAGCTCTGCAATGGTTTTTTGCCACAAAACGGCTAGTTTTTTACTGCAACGGCTAGTAAAAACAGTCGTCCGTTTTGACTGCGCAGCGAAAGTTACCGTTGGAATCTGCCAACGGCTATTTTTTCTAATTTCTGCATTGAGGGCTGGGTGCTCTACTCGGACAGATGTGGTTCCCTGTTAGACGCAACAGAGTTGCTCGGCACTGGGCGGGTTTGTTCGGTCCCGAACAAGACTTCTTCGGTTGAACCATAACCTGTTCGGTCGCCTGTTTCACGTCTTTGCAGCAGGAAGATTACCCTCTTTGTGACTTGGAGTCTTAAGAGGAAGACCCCACTCTAATGAGAACTTCCACTTGAGTCTCGGGGGCTAGCTGTCGAGGATAAAATCACGGCCCATTGCCATGGCCCACTCCCTGACGGCCTAACCGAACAGCCTCCTAGGGCCTGGCTCCCTAGAGGGCTCTATCAGGCCCATGTGCATCCTGCGGAACAGCCTCATGGTTGGCACGGTGCGTGGCGGCCTAGGCTTCCTGTTCGAGTCTGACTCGAACAGAGTTCCGCACAGCTACGCGAAGACCCGGACGCAGTTTCCCAGATTGGAGCAGACGTCGTGATCCTTAAGAATTGGAGATATACCTTATCTACCTTGGGATATATTTGGCATGTATACGAGTCCGTTACGCCCTCGTTGCCAGCCCGGCCCGATTATCCCCCGGTAGGTCGGTTGTTCGACACTATATAAACTAGGCCCCTACGGCGTGTAGGAAAAAAGAGGAGCCAGATTTGAGTAGATCGAATACTTCTTGTACACCCAGAATCTCGCCGAGAGCTGTTCGTCTCGCCAAGTTCTTTCTTGTAATCCTTTTTTCATACTTAGAAGCACTGGACGTAGGGTTATTATCTCCCCGGAGAGGCCTGAACCAATATAAAAATCCTGTGTCTGTCTGCTGTTCGTTGATTGCTGTTTGCCCTGCTCGGCAGTGTCTTTTATCTCCCCTTCTCAAGAACCTTAGTTGACTTGGGACCGATATCCCAACCGTCGACAGCATCTTGCTCAGCGAAATGTTCTCTTGGAAGAGAACATGGAATTTGGCTCCTCAGACCCGGAGTACCTGGTCACGCCCGGCGAAAAAGAGAAGAGAGAAATTATCACAACCTGTCACGGAAATGTCTCAAGTGGAGAAGGCGAACTAGTTGAGACCTAGTGAATCTGGAGAGAAGCCTGCTACTGGGGCACTCCCTAATATGAATATAGTATTATCATAAGTATCAGCAAAGGAAAGTGCGCATATAGCCGAGCAACATGTGAGCGCACACATTGGCTATAATAAAGTAAATGAATTTGCTCGTGTGATGGGAATAAGCAATGAATAGAAAGGTAAAGAATTGCTTGAAGCGCTCCATAATAAAAATGGCCATAGATTATGAATTATCGGGAGAAGTAATGAATAGAGCAACAACCATAATCGATTTATTATGCAAAGAAGATCGTTTCCATCATAGAACATGATCGCGAACCTAATCTCTAGAAGAATGTAAAAGAAGGCCGGATTGGGAACAATGAAAGAAGACGATTACTTCAGAGCTCACATCTCTGAATAAAAGACAAGTATTTGGGCCTGTCAGCTTAACACCTAACCGCATACACCATGAGGATACAAGTAGGTCTTTGTTTAGAAAAGGAATGAAAATAATAAAGTCGTAAGGTACAAAGCAAGGCTGGTAGTGAGTAACCTACCCCTCGGTCATGGGAAACATTACGTTTAGATATCTCATCTCATTGGCAGTAAATATGTACTTAATGATGAAATCGATGGATGTTCTAACATCATACATTCATGGTAATTTGGACTTTAAAATTTATATGAAGATATCTGAAGGTATCCCAGTTCCAAATAACGAGAGCAAATAGGAACCTATACAGTGTGAAACTAGTGAAATCACTGTATGGACTTAAGATGTTTGGGAGGATGTGGTACAGTCACTTGTGACTTTCGCTACCAGAAAGGCTACGCAAATAATTTGTACGAAGATCACCAAATGATTTGTATAATCTCAGCTTATATAGATGATCTAAATATCATCGGGACATTTGAAAAAAATAGAAGAAACAAGCTCTTACCTGAAATTTGAATTTAAAATGAAAGACTTAGGTAAAACTAAGGTCCTGTTCTTTTGAGCTGATTTGAACGGCCGAACGGCTGAAATGAATAAATTTTGATCCATTTTGTTTGAATTGCTTTTCAAAACGTTAGGACCCACATTCAAAACAGCGAAAAAAGGACCAAAAACTCAAAGCATAGGTCTTTTCAAAACGTGGATAAGCCGTTAAGCTGTCGAGCCGTTAAGTTGTTTAGCTAAAAAGAACATGGCCTAAGTTTTTCTTAGACTTATAGCTCGGGCATTTTCCACATGGGATTTTGATGCATCAATGGCCTACACTAAAAAGGTGCTAGAAAGGTTCTATGTTGAAAAAGCATATTCCTAACTCCAATGATTGAGAAATCTTTATAGAAGGACAAAGACCCTTTCTGTTCTAGCGAAGAGGGGGAGGAAATTCTAGGGAAAGAAGTTTCATATTTGAGTGAAATTGAAGCACTTATGTATCATGCAAACAGTTTTCATCCTGACATTGCGTTTGTCATAAACGTGTTAGCACAATATAGTGCAGCACCCACAAAGAGGGATTGGAATAGAATAAAGGTTATTTTTCAATACCATTGTGGAAGTATTGATCTTGTGTTGTTTTAGAAGAAAAACCAAGATCTGAATGTTGTGGGTTACGCTAATGATGGATGCCTTTTGGATCCACATACTGGTAAATCACAAATTAGGTATGTTTACCTATGTGGTGGGATAGCCATGTATTGGAAGTCATCAAAGCAGACACTTTTCTGCACATCAACAAACCACTCGGAAATTATGGCGTGTCTTGCGACGATGGGGTCGGCGTGGGTCTAGTAGTGCAGAGGCGTTGGGTCACAATGGCAGGGGCGCCTTGTCGTATCGGTGGTGATGCGGAAGGCGGAGGCGGCACAGTAGCAGTGGGACGAGGTGAGGACAGTGGGGTCCATGTAACACCTTGGTTCCTTGAGAACCTAGAATGATACTAACTCCAAAAAAATATAAAATTTCGACAGCATCTCTTCTGTTTATATGGGCATCTACAACAAACAATTTATATGAAAAGAATATATAACCTTTTTCCATCCACCACTAAGCATATAAGGAAATACAAAAATCTGTAACTTTCAATTATACATGATGCTCAACTACAAAATATATTTGATAAGAAGACCAAGTTCACTAATTCTGATGTGAGAGGTAGTGAGTGCTCAGATCAATGTGCTACTTTCCCACGTCTGAAGCATGATGGTGTCATATGTTACCTAAAAATCAAATAAAAATTAAGAGTGAGTATCGGAGAATACTCAACAAAGTATAGGTATAAACAACTAGGAAAACAAAATACAAGAACAACAAGATCACTTACATAATTCATTCCCTTCTTACTAAAAAACAGAAACAACTGTTAGTCCAAATACTCCAAACAAATCATTTATCATCCATTTGATGCAATGCACATGCATATGTACTATGAGCTAATACATGTATAGCTAGGTGAGCAACCGTCGATGCCGCACCTTGCCCGTCCTATTTCAAACGGGGACCAATTACTCCACTCTCCCGTGGAACGCCTACCTAAGTAGGACTCTCCCTCCCACCTTAGCGGGATGCCTACTCGAGGTAGGTCCTGTCATATGATGCAATGCAATAATGCCTCCTCTGTCATCCAATTATCATATACCTTCATTACTTAGCTATAAATAGCAAAATATTCAAATCACATCAAAACAACATAAACCCATCTTCCAACCATACGATAAGGACAATCACAAAGAATTTGAACCACACAGTCATATAGCATCAATCAAACGTGTGTTTAGAATATACTTGCCTCTTTTACCGGAGTTGGAAGGACAAGATGGCGATGGCAGCCCCAAGGTAGAACCTACACTTGTAACATACCACATTCATGACCAAATCGCAACACCACCACCAAGCATCAATCAAGGTCACACACTAACCATTTAGTCCTAACTCTTTCCATATCCGATTTTACCTAGGTTACCAATTAGTAGATCGACTTAGCATCAAACAATATTAAGTCTTGACTAACTATTCCTGGGGTTTTTCTAAAGAACCTAAGTTCAACTCTTCGTTTCTCATATTACTTATCATCTCAATTAGTATTTAGATAAATAATCAGCTAAACCAATTTCTACTAGTGTACTAGGAATTTTCCCGCTGCAGTCAAAATAGGACAGCAGCACAAAAAAATGCCATATCTCCTAAACTGTTCTTCTCCCATCGTGGTGCCCCAGCACATTCGCTAGCTGCCGCCTAGCCGAGCATTGTTTCCCCTCGATCCCAGCATCATCATCTCTTCCCCAGTGTCTCTCCCTCTCTTCCCCAACTCTGTCTGGCTTCTCATCAAAAGGAGAGGAAGGACTTGGGGGCTGGTTGAGGTGGAGGAGAGAGGGCACCGGCCTTGAGCAAGAAGAAGGGAGGAGGAGAGTGGTGGGAGAGAAGGAAGATGGGGATGCAAGTTAGGGTTTGGTGTGAAAACTCTAGGGTAACGAATTTCCTTAACCCCTGTGTGTTGAATTTTTCTTTTCTTTGTTGATTAGGCTTCGATCTATGATGATTAACTCTCTATGTGGGTGGACTTATCGTTGTTTTCATGTGGAGCCTATGCAGCGAGCTTTGGCTCGATTTTGGGTAAATTTCATGGGGATTCAGAGCCCAGTCCTATAACCCGTAACATCGACATCGTTATCATCTTTCCATAGAGTCCAAGAACATGAGTTTTGTCCAAGCAGTTTAGACGTTATGGCCAAAATAGTACTGCTGTCTAGAAAGGTTTTGGGTTACAATGGGTTGTAGGCCGATTTAGGAGGGGCCAATAAGGCTTAGATGATGAACACTAGTTCATCCATGGATAAAGTTAGTTTCATTGATATATTTGGCCTCATATTTATTGTATGGATAGTGCTTATGTGTAGGTGGAGTTGCTTCCATGTCGGGGTCGGTGGCGCCGCATCATGACTTAACATCGTTCGATAATTGAGGCAAGTACATGATGCACTGAGTGTAATGATATTTGTCTAAATGATATGATGTGTCATCTATGCCTTGCTTTATTATTAATGATTTTATGATGATGAATGAATTGATGGAAGAATAAGATGGATTGGCAATGATATTTAATCATGTTTATGTTGCATACATTTATGAAGCATTGGTTCGAGTCAGATCGGTGAATGTCACATAGCTAGTCCAGAGTTCCATGTGCCATGTTGGTGAGAAAGCCATTTGGCTAATCAGGTGTGCCATGAGCGAGAAAGCTACGTGGCTAATCCAGAGTGCTTTTGATAAGCCCTACATTGGTAGGCAACTGAGTGTGGTATCGACTAATGTCCTCTCTGATACCGATGCGCGCTACACAATTATCATGATGCATTGCGTTGCATTGAAAAACATATATGAATGAGATGAATGACTTTAATACGATTTTTTGTGGTTTGGTTTATTTAATGTTATCACTATTATGTACTTTGCTGGACCTTTCAACTTACACTTGTTTTATGTTTTTTGAAATAACCTCTGAAGCAGTATGGATGAAAATGGGATAGCTCACACCTTTGGCACCACACTCGAACCATGTTCAGCATAATAATTAAATAACCTAGTGATGTAACCTAGACTTGAGTGTTGCAATATTATAATTGATGAACCGAAACTACATGTGAAACTCGTATGTGGCATACGTTTACCTTTGCTAGCCAACTCTATCAACGGCAAGAACAGTTGTGGTCGTGTGGATTCAAGTTCCATTACATCTCTTGTTGTTATGTTTACTGGTAGGTGGAAATGTTATGTGCTAAACTTGTTAGTTAATTGTGTTTTGTTTATGAATGATTTGTACGCCAAGAAGTGGCATTGGACCTATATATTGCTATATGACTTGCTATTATTGTAAAATCTCTGTTTGGATATACTATATTAGTAGCATCCAGGGTCTTGTGAAGACCAGGGTGTTATAATGATGGCGCGCATAAGATGTTCTTAAAATGATGGCATATATGTCCTTAAAATATGCGGTGTCATGTAAGGAATCACCTCCATAGATTATATTGAAGCTTACTTGGACTAATTCGACTAGACAATAAGACTAAGTATCTGACATACATAATTTTATGATGTTCTTTGGTTAGTACAATTACGTATTTAAAAATATTAAATTATATTAAATTTGTGTGTCTAGTAAATCCTTGAGATTAAACATGAATTGTACTAAGGCCCTATTTATTTGAGCTGCAGCTTCTCTAAAAGCTGTTTCTGGGAAAAGCCATAAAAAAACTAGCTTCTAGAAAAAGCTCATTGTAATGTTTTGGCCTTTGGCCCATCTCTTGGCCCGGCCCACTCTTGGGCTTAAGAGACCCAGAGAGAGAGACAGTCTCGTACTTCTCTCTCTCCCTCCTGCTGGATGCCGCCTGGAAGCCGGCGCCATCACCCATAGCCGCCTCTGCCGCCTCCTTCCAGCCAGCGCCAGCGCCGTCGCCTCAAGCCACCGTCATCGCTGTCTTCGGCCAGGAGCAGGGAAGGGAAGGAGTAGAGGAGAGGAGGTAGAGGTAGGAGAAGGGAGGGGAAGAGGAAGGTAAAATAGATGAGTTAGAGTTTGAGATTGTGACTCGATCCTTGATGATTTGTTTAAGGATAATGAAGTTGATTATGTTCTCATGATCTTCTCTACGTAGATGCTAATTTTCATGATTAATAGGAGTGAATCCTTGTAGGTGAGGGTTTAATAGATCGATTTCTACAGCAGTACATTTATTCATTAAATTGGTTTAAATATGTTGGGAATAAGACTTTGTCCATATTACGAAAGTTGTAGGTATCAAAATTATCTTTATGGGCGGAAGTGCAGTTTACGAAAGTTGTAGGTATCGAAATTAGTTTACGAAAGTTGTGTCCAAGTTGTAGTTTACGAAAGTTGTAGGTATCGAAATTATCGTTTCCGATAGAGATGCTAAGTTTGTGTCCAAGTTCTGGGAGGGTTTGCAAGCTGCTCTCGGCACACAGCTTTGTCTAAGCATTGCTTTTCACCCGCAGACAGACAGACAATCAGAGCGCACCATACAAACACCCGAAGACATGCTTAGGTCCTGCATGTTATCCTATAAGGGAAGTTGGGAGGATCATCTTGCGCTCGCTAAGTTTTCTTATAATAATAATAGCTACCATAGTAGCATTCGAGCGGCTCCATTTGAGGTTCTTTATGGGCGGAAGTGCAGATCTCCTCTTTGCTAGGATACAGTTGGGGAGAAAGCAGTTTTGGGTCCTGATTGGGTTCAGTGAACAGTCGATCGAGTAGCAGAGGTTCGACAAAATTTGCTAGCTGCCCAAAGCAGACAGAAGAGCTATGCCGATGTGAGGAGAAGAGACCTTGAGTTTGAGGTTGGTGATTAGGTTTTGTTGAGGGTTTCTCCAACCAAGGGCATTGTACATTTTGGAACCAAAGGGAAGTTGAGTCTAAGTTATATTGGACCGTTTCCAATTGTGGCGCGAATTGGTAAACTTGCTTATCGCTTGGACCTTCCCGAGTCCCTTCGTGGCGTGCATAATGTGTTTCATGTTTCCATGCCGAGGAAGTATCTAAAGGACCCAGAACATCATATATCCTTAAAGCCTTTAACTATTGAACAAGATCCCATGGTTGAGGCTTGTCCTGTGCGAATCTTGGAGGAATCCGAGCGGGTGCTGAGGCATAAAACCTTGAAGTATGTTTGAGTGCAATGGACAAACCAGACCGAGCGTGAGGCGACTTGGAAGTTGGAGTCGCTTATCAAAGAGAAGTACCAAGAGTTATTCGTCTCAGGTTCGTGCCGAAGTTAATCATATTTTTTTAGAGATAGACGGTTAAAATTAGAGGCCGAATTTTTTTTAAGGAGGGTAGAATGTAATGTTTCGGCCTTTGGCCCATCTCTTGGCCCGGCCCACTCTTGGGCTTAAGAGACCCAGAGAGAGAGACAATCCCGTACTTCTCTTTCTCCCTCCTGTTGGACACCGCCTGGAAGCCGGCGCTGTCACCCATAGCCGCCTCTGCCGCCTCCTTCCAGCGAGGGCCGTCGCCTCAAGCCACCGTCGTCGCTGTCTTCAGCCAGGTGCAAGGAAGGGAAGGAGTAGAGGAGAGGAGGGAGAGGAAGGAGAAGGGAGGGGAAGAGGAAGGTAAGATAGATGAGTTAGGGTTTGAGATTGTGAGTCGATCCTTGATGATTTGTTTAAGGATGATGAAGTTGATTATGTTCTCATGATCTTCCCTAAGTAGATGCTAATTTTCATGATTAATAGGAGTGAATCCTTGTAGGTGAGGGTTTAATAGATCGATTTCTACAGCAGTACATTTATTCATTAAATTGGTTTAAATCCGTTGGGAATTAGACTTTGTCCATATTACGAAAGCTGTAGGTATCGAAATTATCTTTCCATAGAGTCCAAGAACGCGAATTTCGGACTTACGGTTTGGTCGTTATGGTAGTTTTATGCTTCTGTCCAGATTGTAATTTATATGAATTTCGAGTTTTAGAAATCGTTGCTAAGGGGGTTTAGCTGATTCTAGATGGCCATGAGTTAGTGCTATTTGGTAACTATCTCCCTTGCTTGCTCGGGTGTTGATCTGGGGAGTTTTATTGTAGGGAGCACTGCTTCGGGGTCGGTTCCACTTGCAACTCATTCGGCATCGTTTGGGAGAAGAGGCAAGGGCATATTACATTGTGGTGATCCTTTTGGGATACACTGTATGTTTTGAATGATTACTTATATTTTTGTGTTGATGCTGTATTAATAATATGAGTTGGTTTGATGGTAAGTATTTCATAAGGATTAACCATGCATTTGCATCTATAAACATGATGATGGCATGAAAGACCTACTTCGGTAGGCACCCCCCACGAGATGGCGGGGTAGACTTGCTTCGGCGGCCAACCTCCACGGGATGGAGTGTAGAGTGTGACATCAACGGATGTACACTCAGCGGTACCGATACACGCATATGAGATATGAGCATGAGCATATGCATTGCATGATTGGATATCAAATTATGAAGAAGTTATGACCTGCTGCCTTTTGCTATTTTAGATAAAGATATAATCTGTCTTGTTTTATGTACATGCTGAGTTTTATACTCACCCTTGCTTTCTATGTGTTTTTTAGGTTACCATTGAAGCATGCATGGGATGGGCGTAGTTCACTATTGCAACACGCACATTAAACTACAAATTCAACTCCTTAGTGATTCAAATAAACTTAGTTGCTTGTTATTAGAGCTTGGAAACGTTAGTTTTCATTCGTTTGTTAAATTTTAATTTGGATCGTTATTGTTCGGTGTCGACTAAAGTTAATGCTTGATGATATCTTATTTACGCTTAAAGGTTTCAAGATAGTTTTGTTTTAAATTGGTGTGATGGCTTATTATTGTGAAATTAGGAATCCTCTGTGCAAAAGTGGCCAGTTTTGAGGGGATATGCTGTCGAAATTTTCTATAAGGTATTGTTTTTGTGTGCTGTGTTCATAGCACTTGAGCCTGGTTAGGTTGGGGTGTTACAGTTGGTATCAGAGCGGGCTTCAGGTGCATTATGGGTAAACCGATGAATTGATTTATGTATAAGCTAGAACTCTGATTTAGTGTTATTAAATTAATTAATCAAGACCTGACACACTGGTGCACCATAGGTTGAGAAGGGGTTATGCATTACACTTAGTTTCTAAATGTTTTGTTTTTTTACCATGACAACCTTTTTTATTTCTTTATGCTGATTTGAGAAATGTTTGTTTTGGTGAAGAGTTATGCCACGCATTAGAGGTGGTCGTGGTGGCGGACGTGCTCGTGGCCGTCGGGCTGTGGCCACGGTCATGGACGTGGAGGAGCTCCGGACCTTGTAGATGCATTGCCTCGGTGGGGTGCTCGCGGTCTGCGTGCAGCCGGTGGCCATGGGCATGGGCATGGTCAAGAGATGCCGCCACTTGAGGATGAATCAGTTGCTCAGGGTGAAGCTCAGCCGGTCGAGGGAGGGAATTAGCTGAGAAAGAGAGAATGAGAGGAAGATGAGGGTGAAGAAAAACCAGAGTGCGAGGTCTTGAAAAAAGGTAACGCCTTTTTAGAAGTGCACAATGGATTAGAGGCAGTAGAGAGCAAAATGATCTCGAAACAAGATCCAGTAGTAACTACATGCACGTGGCCGCACTATATCTACAAGTAGAAAATTCACTCTCCAGAAGGCAAAGAATTTACCCATAGCATGGGTTCGGTCGGGTATCCCCTTGACTCGACCCAACCTACCCTGCATCAGCGATCCCAAATGCCCACCTCGCCTTGGAGACCAAAGTTGACCCGACCTACCGAATCCTCGTCTTGCACTTGACCCGAGAAGAGGAGGTGAGTAGGGCTGGACCAAAAGCTCGGACTCGACGAGCTACTTGAAATCGGATCAAGCTCGAATGCTAAACGAACCCGTTCCCGAGTTCGAGTCTATTCGATCCGAGCTCGAGCTCGATCCCGAGCCTTAATCAAGCCCAACCGAGTTTGAATAATCATCATTGCATAGCATATTTCTCTCTTTAAAAGTTAATTTTTCAACCAATTCGAGCCAAGCTCAAGCTTCAAATCGAGTCCAACCGAGCTCATATAGTCTCATCTTTCCCATAAAACAGCACAAATCCCTTCATTCGAGCTCAACAAGGCCGATCTCGAGCCTAGTCGATCTTTCATCGAGCTCGCTCTCGAGTTTGACCCTAAGCTCGATGCCGGTTCGAGCCGAGACCGAGCCGAGCTCGAGTCTAACCGAGCTCGAGTTTTGACAGTCTAAGCTCGCTCGGGATCGACTTGAATCCACCCCGAGAGGTGAGCGAAGGAGAACCTCGGTCATGCTATCGGCGCCATGGGGTTGCAGTGAAGGAAGCCACGATATCTATATCATTGATTTTTTTATTTATGTATATTGCAAATTTTTAAGTTACCATAAAATCTCGCTCTACGCTTGAGATTTGAATATTGCTTTTTTTAGTTTTGCGTTTGTATCTTAGTCCTAGGGATGGCAATTATACCTATGGGTTCAGGTACCCACGGGTACCCGACTCGATGGGTTTGGATATGAGCGTGGATTTATATACATGAAATGTTTTGGGTTCGGGTATGGTTTTTAGGTTTCAGGTTTGGGTTCGGATTTATTTTTTACACCCATGGATACCCATGTGTATAAAAAAATAATAAAATTAAATGTAATATAACATGATATCATGTGTTATCAATAAATATGTATTGATGAAAGGATAAAGTATAAATATAAGTTTATATGTTTAAAGTTGATAAAAGGTTAAGAGTTGAAATTTATTAATGTCATATATATTGTATTCCATATAGAGATATAGGCTTATCATATATTTCAGGTTCGGGTATGGGCGTGGGTTTATACCCACGAAAAATTTTGAGTTTAGGTTCAAGTATAGTTTTCGGGTTTCGGGTTCGGGTATGAGGGGGGTGTACCCGGAGGTACCCGATCCCATTGCCATCCCTACTTAGTCCTCTGCATAGTCAAATTTCCCGGTAAGGCTAATGTGACCGCTGATTTTAGCCTTGGTATACAAGTGGTAGACGATGTGGGACTATAGACAAAGAACAAATTCATTGCATCCCCTTAAATTTGCAGCGCTTTCTCACTTAGCACTAAAAGTTGAAATTGCTTTCAAGGGCCCTTAAAGTAGTAGTACTTGTTTGTGACAGTATCTCTATGCCGTCTCAAACCGATAAAAAGTTTGCATGGGCACTAACATAAAAACCGATAAATTAACATGAATTGTCTAATTAATGAAAAGAAAGAGGTACAGCTTTGTACGTGTTTGTACTTTGTTTGATTCCACTGAGTAGATGACGTGAATTATAATTTGAAAAGTTTTCTCCTACTTAAATACAAAGTAGGCAGTTCTCCTGCCCTTCAAAATTTTTTTTTGAAAAGTTGTAGGTTTTTTGTTTGAAAGATTATGAATGCTGAAAAACTATAAAAAATCGGTTTTGCTTTGTTACGAGCGCCTGCATTTAGCAGCTCGCGCAGGCGACGCCGCGACGCTGCTGCCGCCGATGCTGCTGCTGCGTGCTGCCGATGCTGCTGCGTGCTGCTGCTGCGTGCTGCGTGCTGCCGATGCTGCTGCGTGATGCCGCGCGCCGGCGTTGCCGTGCCCGCTCGCCGCCGACGCCGCCGCGCGCTCGCCGCCGACGCCGCTGCTGCGCTGCCGCCGACGCCGAGGACGCTGCCTGCACTCGCGGCCGCACGCAGGCGATGCCGTGCGTCAGCGCCGCTGCTCGCCGGCGACGCCGCCACTGCTGCTCGCCGCCGACGACGCTGCACCGCCGACGCCGGTGCTCTCTCCCTCGGCAAAACGCGACGCCGTGCACGTTTTTATAGCTTACGGAGTTTTTTTCACTTTTTTTATATTGTTTTTAGAGTACTTCTGTGCGGTGAAATTTCTGTATAATCGTACTGAAATTTCTGTATAATCGTACTGAAAAAAATGGGCGCCTGCACGAAACGCAAAATGCAGGCGCCTGCACTGTAGTCGGTCCCATAAAAAATATGGTTCCGAGAGGTTTGGAAAAAGATACTATTATAGGAGTGCTGTTTATGTCCGATATATAAATGGAACTGAAAGCCTGAAGCTCGAATCAAGCAAATGGAACTGGAGCTGGAATCGAGCTTTGCTGAAGGTGGCGATCGACCTCGTGCTCATCTGTCTCGCTCACGCCTCATTGGCTCATTGCACGGACGTATTTCCTGGAGGTGGCGGTGGACGGCCGAGTCCGGCAACGGCGACGATCGGGCTCCGCACGACGTACTTCCCGGACACCCAGCTCAAGCTTCCTTCCATGGCGGCTTGCCCATTCACGCCGTGGTGCCCGCTCACCGACACGCTGAACGTCTTCTTCTCTCCGGCCTTGCAGAACACCAGCGTCTCCGGCGACACGCGCACCGTCACCGACTCCAGCACGTCCAGCTTCACCGTGTACGTCGAGTTCGCCGGCCCGACGTTCGTCACCGTCCGGTTAACCGTGAACGGCGTCGAGCTCAGCGGCACCGTGATCGTCGGGTAGTTCAGCTGCGCCTCCGGTATCTTGGGCAGCTGCGCGCAGCTCAAGCTCGAGTTCCGCACGATGATGCCGAGGCCAGTGTCGCCGAGGAGCGAGCAGATGTAGCCGGCGTAGTCGGTGACGCCGAGGTCGTACACCAGCCCGGGGTCGCCGGCTCTCGTGAGGTTCACATGGCCGGCGCCGGTGGCGTACGCGCTGGCTCTCTTGTGCTGCTCGTCGAGGATCGGGCCGCCGGTGTTGTCGACGGCGTCCGCCGTCGTCAAGATGGCCGACTTGATCGCCGCCGGCGACCAGTCGGGATGGACGCTCTTGAGAAGCGCCGCCACGCCGCTGACGTGCGGCGTCGCCATTGACGTGCCGGATATGATGTTGTATTGGCCGTCGGCACCGCCGCCCGATTGCGGTGGCCATGCGGCGAGGATGTTGAGACCGGGAGCCAACATGTCCGGCTTGAGCACGCCGGGGACGGCCCAGCTCGGACCCCGGGACGAGAAGAAGGCGACGTCCGGGGCTGGACGGATCCCGAGCAGCGTGTTGTTGAAGACGACGGTGGCGCCGGAGTTGCTCGCCGATGTTGCATAATCGACGATGGCGTTGCCGTCGGCGGCGGTAACCTGCACCACGGATGGGCCATAATCCCGGAGAATGGTAGTGTAGCCGTCCAATTCATCGTTGAACAGGATCACGCCCGCCGCTCCGGCGACCTTCACGTCGTTGATAAACGTCTTCTGGAGTGCGTAGTCCTCTGCCTCGCAAACCACCGTCTTGCCGGCGACGGCGGCGCGGTCACCCTTGTACCCGCAGTAGCGCCCTTCCTCGGTGTAGAGGAGAGGATACGACCGGGAGCTCGAGTTCGTAGCCTGGTTCAGCGCCTGCCCGTCGATCCGCTTGCCGTTGCCGAGCTGCACGCCGGCGTGGAAGCTCCGGTCGACGGAGCCGGCGGCGACGGTGAGCAACCACGGCGCGTCGTTGGTCACCGTGGACTGCGAGGGGCCAGTGTTGCCGGCGGCGCACACCACGATGATGCCCTTGGACACCGCGCCGAACGCGCCGACGGCGATGGGGTCGGATTCGAAGCCGACACCCACGCCGCCGCCGATGGAGAGGGAGATCACGTCGACGCCATCCTTGGCAGCCGCGTCCAGGCCGGCCACTATGGCCGATTGGTCGCAGCTCTCACCACCACACACCTTGTACATGGCGATGTGCCCGCCGGGGGCAATCCCGGCCGCGGTTCCGGCGCCGAGACCACCGTCCGACGCGCCGCCAACAAAGTTTCCGGCGGCCGTCGAAGAGGTGTGGGTGCCGTGACCTACGATATCGCCGGTGTTGTTTCCAACAAATGACTTGGCGCCGATGAGCTTGTTGTTGCACCGGGCGGCAGAGCCGTCGCACGAGCCCTTCCACCTCGCCGGCGGCGGAAGGACGCCATGGTCGTCGAAGGAAGGATGCGATGCGTGGATGCCGGTGTCGAGCAGCCCAACGATGACTCCCTTTCCGTAGCCGGCGTCGCTCCAAAACCCGGCGCCTCTCCTCAGCCCGAGGAACTCCGGCGTGTGCGTGGTCATGAGCTGCAGCGTCCGGTCGGGGAACGCTCGCACGAACCCTACCTTCTTGGACACCGCGTCAAGCTCGTCGCCGGTGAGCCTCGCGGCGAAGCCGGTGAAAACCTCGGTGTAGGAGTGGGTGAGGCGTGGCTCGCCGGAGTCGGCGTGCGAGGCCGGCAAGAAAGACTCATGCCACCGGCGGTGCTCGTCCTCGGTTGCGCCGGAACCATGGGAGGGTGGCTCCACGAGCACGATGTAGCCTCGACGAGCAGAAGGCAGCGTGGGATTTTGCGGTGTGGTTGCAGTTGCAGCTGGACCGTTGTAGCACATCGCAGGTGCAGGGGAGAGGAGGAAGAAGAGAAGTGGGATCAAGAGATGGGAAACGGACGCCATTGTTTTCCTAGGAGCTAGCTAGAGCGAGGAAGAAGACGATGAAGATGCAAATGTGCAATGGTGTTCTTCGTACCCATCGAGTCTTATGGTGTTCTATAAAAATGATAAGGTCGTATATCAATGACCAATATCCAACACAGCGTCATAATCTGGTGCCAATTGTTGCCTGAGATTTGGATGGAATGTATTAGGAGGAGGCCAAATTCATGGGAGAGCCAACGGACGTGAGTAATGTACCTGCCCAAGTTTGCAAGCTGTAGTGAAGAAATACCGTAATTTTCTTGCCTTTTATCAGCATGAATGTAGACGAGCATTTCGAACGCAGATTGCGCTACCAGCAAAAATAAGGAAGTCAAGAAAGAAAGAATTCAAGGGAAAAATTTAATCCTGCCAGCTAATATACACCATCATAGTAGTGATATATTAATCGTAGCAGAGATGGTATGTTTTTATCTCATGAAAGTCAATAGGTAAGCGTCCCACTATATTTCCCTCTAAAACAATATTATGCCCCCTATCTTCATCTCTCCAAAACTCATCACAATTTACACTATATTTTTAAAGATTTCTTCTCTCCAACAGTCTCCTATATGGTAGAGGGATGCGGGAGCCGTCCGACGCCCGTCCGACGTACTCCCATCCAGCGCCCATCGCTGGCCATTTGATAGAGATCCAACGGCCAGCGTTAGATCTAAATGCAAAACTTGTTATTTTTGTTTCGCCATGTAAAAAAATCAATAAACAAATCAAAATCAGATTTATTCTCTAATCAATGTCAGGTTCGACAAGTATTTTATTCGGATCGATATGACCAGTATAAATATTCTATATATACGTTTTAGAGGATAACCAAGATGTATAAATGTTCTATATCAATATAAAAAATATACTGAGGATGAACATGCATTAGAGAATATTTCTGGTTTTTATTGGCGCTCAATTAAGGGCCAAGATAAGGCTGGAAACTCCTTGCAGAAGCGTGAATGTGTTTTGCAGACACGGCCATGGTGAATGCATGCAGGACTATACAGTACACTTACGGCACGGACGAATCTACCGACGACAGTGAAGAACCACCGAGTCCGGCAACGGCGACGATCGGGCTCCGCACGACGTACTTCCCGGACACCCAGCTCAAGCTTCCCTCCACGGCGTGTCCTCCGTGCTCCCGTTGCTCGCTCACCGACACGCTGAACGTCTTCTTCTCTCCGGCCTTGGAGAACACCATCCTCTCCGGCGACACGCGCACCGTCACCGACTCCAGCACGTCCAGCTTCACCGTGTACGTCGAGTTCGCCGGCCCGACGTTCGTCACCGTCCGGTTAACCGTGAACGGCGTCGAGCTCAGCGGCACCGTGATCGTCGGGTAGTTCAGCTGCGCCTCCGGTATCTTGGGCAGCTGCACGCAGCTCAAGCTCGAGTTCCGCGCGATGACGGCGAGGCCAGCGTCGCCGAGGAGCGAACAGATGTAGCCGGCGTAGTCAGTGAAGCCGAGGTCGTACACTAGCCCGGGGTCACCGGCTCTCGTGGGGTTCACATGGCCGGCGCCGGTGGCGTACGCGCTTGCTCTCTTGTGCTGCTCGTCGAGGATCGGGCCGCCGGTGTTGTCAACGGCGTCCGCCGTAGTCAGGATGGCCGACTTGATCGCCGCCGGCGACCAGTCGGGGTGGGAGCTCCTGAGAAGCGCCGCCACGCCGCTGACGTGCGGCGTCGCCATGGAAGTGCCGGACATGATCTCGAAGTTCCCGGCGGCGGCGGACCACGGCGGCAACGCGGCGAGGATGTTGAGCCCCGGCGCCATTACGTCCGGCTTGAGCACGCCGGGGGTGGTCGGGCTTGGGCCTCGGGCGGAGAACGAGGCGACGGTGGGGGCTGGACGGACTCCGAGCAAGGTGCTGTTGAATGTGATGGTGGCCGTGGAGTTGCCCGCCGACGACGTCGCGTACTCCACGATGTCGCCGCCGTCGGCCGCGGTCACCTGCACCACGCTGCTGCCGTAGTCCTGCAAAAGGGTCGCGTAGCCGTCTCTTTGGCTGTTCATCATCACCACGCCGGCGGCGCCGGCGTCCTTGATGTTGCAGATGGCATCCCAGTTACTGAAATAGTCCTTGGCCTGACAAACCACGACCTTGCCGGCGACGCTGCCGTCGCCGGCGTATTGGCAGAAGCACCGTTCGTCGGAGTAGAGGATGGGATAAGACTTGGGGCTTGAGCCCACTGACCCCTGGGTAAGTGCCTGCCCGTCGATGAGCTCGCCGTTCCCAAGCCGCACGCCGGCGACGAAGCTCCGGTCCACCGATCCGGCGGCGACGGTGAGCATCCATGGACCGTCGTTGTTGATCGTCGACGGCTTGGGTCCGGTGTTGCCGGCGGCGCACACCATGACGATGCCCTTGGACATTGCACTGAATGCGCCAATGGCGACCAGGTCGTCGGCGAAGCTGATGCTGTTGCCGGGGGCGATGGACATGGAGAGCACGTCGACGCCGTCGCTAATCGCCGCGTCCAGCCCGGCGAGTATGTCCGAGCTGTTGCACACGATGCCGGCGCACACGTGGTACATGGCGATGTGCGTGCCGGGAGCGATTCCGGCCGCCGTGCCGGCGCCCAGGCCGTGCACCGACGCGCCGCCGACGAAGTTACCGGCGGCAGTGGACGAGGTGTGCGTCCCGTGCCTCAGGTCGAAGATGGCGTCGTCTTTCACGAAGGAGGTGGTTCCGATGAGCTTGTTGTTGCACCGCGTCGCGGTGTCCTTGCACGAGCCCTTCCACCTAGCCGCCGGCGGCGGGATGCCGCCGTCGTGGAAGGACGGGTGCGCGGCGTAGATGCCGCCGTCGAGCACCCCAACGATGACCCCCTTACCGTAGCTGGCGGCGCTCCAGAACCCGGAGCCCTGCTTCAGCCCGAGGAACTCCGGTGTGTGCGTCGTCGCGAGCTGCAGCGTCCGGTCCGGGAACGCGCGCACGAACCCCGGCTTCGCGGCCACCGCGTCGAGCTCGCCGCCAGTGAGCCTCGCAGCGAAGCCATTGAACACATCGGCGTAGGAGTGGACGAGGCGCGGCTCCCCGGAGTCGGAGTCGGCGAGCGGGTGTGGCAAGAACGATTCGTGCCATCGGCGGCGCTCGCCGTCGCCGGCGCCGTAGGCAGGCGAGGGTGGCTCCTCGACAAGCACGATGTAAGTCAGAGGAGCAGCAGAAGGACGTTTCGTGTCGTTTCGCTGCACGCTGCTTGCGCCATGATCGATGTGGCACAGCGCAGGCGCAGGGGAGAGGAAGGAGGTGACGAGCAGGAGGAGGAAGAAGAGATAGGCGAAGGATGCCATTGATTATATTTATTTGTGCAAGGCCTAGACGAACGAGCGAGGAAGATGACGATACACATGATGCCTGGTGCTATTTATACACCACGAAGGCACGAACTAGTATGTAATTTCGCAAAATAATGCAAATCATTTTGGAATGGTGCCAATAATTCTTGCATTGGGTTTCGGATTGGCGCCATAACAAGCACGATCAGTTGATGAACATGCCCGATACTGTACAAACGTTCCCTCCTTTGATACGCGAATCCATAGGAGGAAAATCTTTAGCTTGCGATCCGAACGGCCTGCACAGAATGGATGATCCGAACAGAAATCAGTTTGGATCATTTTTATCAGTTTGTGCCTACATTTGCAAGGCTAAATTTGACCATGCATCTGTCTACGCTTTGTCTGCTTTATTCCGAGCAGTGAACTAAAATTTGCCCAGGCAACTGTAGGCATGGGCAGACTTCGTGACAAGGGCATTCACTACAGGAATCGGGACCTATGTCCACGGCTTATACCGTTGACACAAGCTAAAAAACCGACGACAAAAGTCTATGTTATCAGCCAGGCGACAACAAAGGTCCGCCGACAGGGGTTTAACGACACAACGATCTGTGTCAACGGCTATAGAGAGACCCGATGACAAACTCAACTCTGAGGCCAGTCCTCATGGTGAGGACCTGTGTCGGTGGTCCTGTCAGCCGCCGTCACAAGCCCTCCTTGATGGCACGCCTGCGAAGACGATGCTATGCTGTGTGGGCCCCACGGACCAATCGTGGGCAGCCACCTAGCAAATTTGCGTCAGCGGCCTAGTCCATAGCTGCCAACACAGATCTTGGTCTGTGTCGGTGGCCTCGTCCATGGCCGACGACAGGTCCTGCTTGGTGGCTGCTGTCTGACCACCTACTGGCAACCTGTGTCGGCGGGCATGGATGAGACCGCCGACATAGACCCAGATCTATGTCGGTGGCTATGGACTAGGCCATCAACACAACTTGTTGACCAGCAAAAACAATTGCTGAACTTTCATTAAAAATCTCAAAATTAATCTGCAATAAAACACAATTCCCAATACAATTATATTCCTCGATTCCCCTTAACACTTGCACACATATTTAGGTGCTCGGCACCATGTTTTGGTTTATTATTATCCATTTTGTGGTTTGGAAGCTATGTGAATGTGTATTTGCTCGGCACCACAATTCCGAGCAAATACACATTCACATAGCTTCCAAACCACAAAATGGCCAATAATACACCAAAACATCGTTCTTCAAGTCCAAAAGTTCATACAAACAATACATAATGTTCGCACGAGCAGTTATAAGTCACAAACAATTCTAAGTGACAGAAACTTAAGTAAGAACTACACTAATGGTTCTGCGAACCATCAAAATGGCCGACGAAGAAACCCTCGACAATCTGCTCTGCGGTCGTTTGTGTGGCACTGGAATCAGTCCCCTGCGGAGCATTTGTCGCATCCACGGAAGCAGCCGACTCACTCACCTGCAAGATTGGACGAAATCACATTTTGAAAATACATGTGCATTTGCAAACTTTTATAAAAAATGATGCGAAAACTGGAAAAATAAATTACCCTAGGAGAAGGTGTCGGTGAAGGGGAAAGTGTAACCAGGGGATTGAGGTCAGCGGCAAAGGGCTGGGACCACCTGTGTGTCGCTAGGGCCCTCGGGGTCTGCGTGAAAACATAATTCGGCGGAGGTTGCAGATGGGGCCGGCTAGATGATCCATCCCCCTGGAATCTCTGTGGATAGGATATGTTACCATGTGAAATATGTAAGTACAACTATGTAGCTACGTTTAATTACCTGATACATGAATTGATACGTCATGTAGTTCTGATTCTGGATTGCCTACAGCCGCTTCAAATCCTCCTCTCTCTGCCCGCCTCCGTTGCTTTTCCACCTTGTGTTGTGCCTTCCACCTTTGCTCTTCCGCTTGCCTCTGTGCCTGCAGCTCTTCGATCAGCTTCTTCTAGGTTTCCACATGGGCACGTGAGGAAGAGGTGGCCTGTTGTCGACGTGCCCTGTCCTGCCCTCTCAAAGTGTCATGGGGTAGCAAGAAGTCCATGAAACCTACCCTGTCGTGACTAAGCCTACCAAACTCGTCATAAATGAGTTGTGTGTCTAATTCCATGTTTAAGGGCTCGCACTTTGCACCGTGTTTCTCCTCATGGCAGCACAATTTGTATCCTAACAAACAAAACATATATCTAGTGCGTCATATAGCTTTAACCAGCGATAGTAGATGTAGTGAAGAGAAAAGAGCAATTCATTTACAATCTTTTCCTGGGCTGCAGAGAGCATTGGTGGTTGTGTGCCATCCGGTAGGACACGGGCTGTGTGTGCACGGCTCCACACAGTGAACTCATCGGGCTCAAGTCCTGCATCCGCTTCCTAAGTTTCAATCTTAAATGAAAAATGATTCGGTTAAGTAGCGCAAAATTAGGAAAATGTAGATAGAAAAGATACGCTGATTAATGCTAACTTAATTCTTTACTTACTATGCCGCGCGCGACATGCCTCATGCCTCGCCCTCCAACGTAGGTGGTACAGATCTTGGGGTTAGCACCTTGATTGCCCCTGTTACTCTTCGATCTCTCGATCCACGTCTTAGATGCCCACATCTTGCAGAGCATCTTCCATGTACTTGAAAAATTGTCCATCCACCCAGGACGAAATGGATGGTACTGCTTCACCTTCAGGTACTCCCGAGCTTCCATTGTCTTCGATATCGTTCTAATGCCCTTCCCCTTGTGGTGCTTGATCACTGCATCCAAGCGGGCTATCCTGATGGCGTCCCTAACCGTCTTTGCCGCCATTGCATCGAGCACATGGCGGCAACCATCGTAATCCTCCTCGGTCGCCTCAGGGTGAAGCTGATACCTCTCTTGAAATAATACAAACACATGACAATACACAAGACCATATGAACACAAAATCATCAATTACAAATAAATTTTAACATCTAACCCAGAACTCGTCGATTCACCGATCGGCGATAGTTACTCCCTCTTTGTTGATACCTATGTGGAGGGTACCCCAGTTTGATGTTGGGTACATGTGACAAGATTTAATTTAAAGTATTTTGAAGAATTTTTAGTGGTGCATTTGTGAAAATTGCCGTGGAATTGGAACCGGACCATTGTGTTGAGCTTGGGCTTGATAATAGTTTTGAAAAGACGTGGTCCGATGAAATTTGTTAAGCTGACACGTGGTGTGTTAGGGCTTGTTAATTGTGCTGTCACGAATGGATTATGATATTGATAATTTTGTGATGCACTAACCTTATAGGAGAGGTAAGGTGTGTTGGTTTCGTGTGTGTTTACCTGCAGGTATCGGCAGGTACGTGGCTGACGCTTCGCAGGAACAACTGGAGGCTGGTGCGTCCGGAGGCGTGTAGGCAACAGGGTTCGATGACTTGGCAGTCACATGAGGTGGTGTACTCGAAAAGCTTAGCCATGGCAAGGAATCAGAGGCAACTAGCAACTGCGGCGTCGGTAACCTGGTGGCGAAGGTGGTTGGTATGGTAGGCTCAAGCATGGGCTAGCGACCGAGAAAGCTGCAAAGATAATTCCATATGTAATATGTGGATAATATTCCCTCTCGGGAGTGTGTCTTGTAGTGTGTGACTAGTACACCACTCATCCTCAAATGAAAGATGGAGATAGGCTCTATGATTTAGGGCATCTCACCCTTGTGCTATAAATTGAGAGGGAGGGGAGCATATCCACCTCATCCCCTTAGAGCTGAAAAATTCAGAAATAGAGAGGGTGAGTTGGCTGTGTTTTGGGTGGCACTTAAAGTGCTTGTGGCCATAGGGAGCATGGCTTGTAGTCCCCCAACTTCTATGCAATGAAATCTTTTTTTTCATGAACAAATTGTGTTAATTTGCTCCTAGTTTTTATTGCTTTTATTTTCATTTTTTAGCTATTGTTTGGAGATAAATCTTGGTAATTTCTTGCTGGTTTTAATAGTCTATGATACCTTGAGGTTGCTAATATGATTTGTCACACTCTTTGCAACCATATGAGAGGCTAAAGATAAAGTTCTTGATTTATTGCAAATCTGTCTAGAAACTTTTCTCCGCGCAATAGTTAGTAAATGATTTTTATAAAAATTAGAAAACTCATTTTGGATTGATTCTAGATGGAAAAGATGTGTGACTCACATACCCATCTTTGGTAAAAATTTGAAATCTACTGGTTCCCCATTTGGGAGGTATGAGGTGAATACCGAGCCCCAAACTTGCAGTCATGAGTTTCTGACATTTTTTTGTGCATGATTTTTCTTATTGTCTATAGATGGATTTTGATACTGAATTTTAGAGGAGACCATCACAACTCACCCACCTGGGTGTATAAAAAGTTTGCAAATTTTTTGTGCCTTCCAACAGCAGCAACCATTCTCTTCTTGCAATACATATTTCTGTGAATCTGCTTTTTTACTTTTGGGAAAGTGACTTTGGTATTTGGCTTGATCTCTTTGTAAAAAGCAAGATTTGCATTGATTCTTTTTTGTTTGGACACTTCACAACTAGAATTGTGATTCCAAAATCCCAATATTTCATGGCTCTCCTACACCCAAGTGAAGGATACACATAGTTGTCAAATTGTTCAGGTTTTTTTGTGGATTCTTCACTCGTCGTCAACCACGAGCGAGTACTCGCTCCACCTCACCGCCGGACGTCGAGGATCGCCCTTTCTCATTAGCCCGGGGTAGAGATTCTTTAATAGGATCTCTAGCAAGGGACCCGGCTGCTGCAGACCTTTGTTGATGCAAATCAATCCTCTGTACATAGAATTCATAACAAATGTTTAGCAAGTTTTTTTACCAATAAAAGAGAACAAAAAGTTGTATCACATACCTCTGTCTGATGGAAACTTGTATGAAATGCCTATGAACTAGATCAGCGGGGAGTGGTGGCAATTTATGCCGCCCCCGGGTATTGGAGCTCGAGGACTCGGCTCCAGACGACTCGTGAACCTCTCAGTCCTTGTCCCCCAGCTCCTCCGAGTCGGCATCCTCTAGCGCCTGAAAATAACAACCAGAAGGTACCACATCCCACACCTCCTCCTCCTTTTGAAGGGCACGAATTTTGAATTTTGATTCGCGGCCAGGAGAGGGGCTAAGGTTGTGTCATCGACTTTTAGGTTGCCGCTGATACTGTTCTTCTATGTCGGCGGCTTTCCTTGGACCGCCGACATTGGTCTGTCGACGGCTATTTGGCCGCAAACACAGCATTTTCGGCCGCCGACACCAATACAGATTCATGCAGTGATTGCTCACATGTACAATATGGCTCTTCGACCATCGTTGACTTTTCCTCCTTCCCAATCTCTATCAGCATCTTCGTCGCGTTAAGAGGATCGAAGAGAACGACAAATCAGTGTGAATCCTCATGTCATGTCGATCCATTCCCTTCATCGTTGGATGATCAACGAACCACATCCATGATACATGAATCCTTCGCACGTTGGACGCAGTCCAAGAAGAAGATCGAAAAAAAATTATTTATGTATTTATTTTTATTCTTTTATTCAAAATTATATGGCGATTTCAAATTTAGACAAAACTAGGCACCGGTCGCTCATTGAAACATCGACAAGGTACCAATCGCATTTTCAAACCGCGACTGACCGCTAGATCCCGGACGCGGAGCACGCAGCTAACGGTTGCTTCCTGTCGCGCTTTGAAATATCGATCGGAGCCTATCGCGCTTCCAAAGATCGATAGGAACCTGTCGCTTGTTCAAAGAGCGACAGCATCGTTCGTTCAAAGCCCGACCAAATGGATTTTTTCATATTTGTGTGTATATGGGGTGGTATATAGATATAAGATAATGTAAGAAATATTATTACCTAATATAAATATAAGGTATTGTAAATAAGATATATTATTACCGTAAAATAAGGTATTGTAATATATGAAATTGTAATATAATATATGATATTGTAATATAATATAATACCTAATATAAGGTATTCTAATATAATATAAGATATTGTAATATAATATATTACCTAATATAAGGTATTATAATATAATATACGATATTGTAATATAATATATTACCGTAATATAAGGTATTGTAATATAATATAATATATTACCTAATATAAGGTATTCTAATATAATATAAGATATTGTAATATAATATATTACATAATATAAGATATAAGGTATTCTAATATAAGATATATTATTACCTAATATAGAGTAAAGGTTCATCACTGTGCATAGACGTGCCATGTTAACTGTCGTAATGCCTCAGGTACAAGTTCACAACGGATAGGGACATAAACGTGCCAGTAGCAGTACAAAGATGATACAAAGATGGTACATACAAAATCATTGCCGTCCTCGCACCTGCCTCGTACCCTGCCGCTGCTGATCTGTAGCCCCGCGGTGGCGCACCTGATCTCGGGAGTATGTGAGTGGGTCGCGTGGCCGAACTTCTCTCCGAGGCCTCCCCATATCGACAGGTGTGGTGGGGTCGTCAACCAGATAGCTATCGAGATCAAATGGCATGCTCTCATGTGGTGCAAAGCTATGAGAATCATCTGAAAAATAAATAAGTTTAGAAATTATGCAACCACATGCAAATTGCAATGTCGTAAGTAAAGGTCATTATGTACATACCATCGTAGGAAGTAGTGATGCCCTCCTCGACGCCCATATTGTAGGGCGGTGCAGTGCTAGTGCCAGCACCGTAGTATGGCGGTGCAGCGCTAGTGCCGAGATCAGGGTAGGCGGGTACGGTGCTCTCGCCGGCACCGTAGTGCATTTGCCAAGGTGAAGGATCTCCGATCGACCACTCGCCCCCCCTGAGTGGGGGCGGCAGCGTACGCCGCTGCCGCATGCTCCCACGCTGTATTGGGTGCCGACGGCACCACTGTTTGGTCCCACCCGTACCAAGATCCACCCTTGTAGGAGTGCCATGGCCCCTGATCCCACGCCGAAGTGGGGGGACCCCCATAGAAGTGCTGCGTGTGCTGATCCCATGCCGAAGTGGGGGGAGGCCTGTAGGGGGGAGGAGTACAGGTGGGTGTTAGGGGGGTAGCGACCCTCCGGCGGCGTACGTACCTTCCCAAGCCGGCACATCAGGCTGGAGTGGAGGCGTAGGTACAAAGCCGTGACCTGGATGCGACCGTCCACCCCCACGCCTTCCACGCCTTGGCGGTGGTAGGCATGTGGCACTACATCCCCTGTACGGCGACAAGAGGAGAGACGAACTAGCTCATTCGTCTTGCTGACCACTCTCTCCCAAGCTTGTCTTATATCGATGGCGGTGATCTGAGTCCCTTGTCTGAGCCGGCGAAGCATCGATGTCCCTTCCTCGGCAAGTTCGAAGCCGATGTTGTTCTGCGTAATGAAAAAAATCTAGGTCACATCCTTAATGATCAAACAAATAATTGAAACGTGCTACAAGGAGTGCACTAACCGCCCTGTTTGCCCTCGAAGGCGGCTGTCGAGGGTACGTGTCCGCCGGCGTCGGGTCGTGCCTGACATATCCCGCAGCCGTCGGACCAACCCTCAGCCGAGTCCTGAGAGCATACCACGCCATGTATGCCTCGAACGTACTATGATCATACGGTCGTGGCTCGTCGACAACGTCGTCGAGGGCACCCGCCCATTGCCAAACCCACTCCACCATCAAAGGAGCTAGCAACACCGTGCCAGCCGCTTTGCCTGCACGTGTCATCCTACAAAAATGACAGAAGTGTAAGAATACTCTAGGACATTCATAATGCAATGGCATATAGGTTACATTCTTACTTGTGCACTTGCACTGGCACCGTGTGATGAATTGCAATAGGGAAATCCTGAAAAAGATCAAATTATCGCATCACCCTATGCGGCGAGTACTCCTCGACGCAGCAGTCGAAGACAAGCGCCTTGCGAGTAAGCCAGTAGTTCCTATCACAGGTGCAAAGTGGAGGGAGGCCATAAGGTGGACGCTCAGTAACTTCATCATCACTGAAAGGTGTCCAGTGCACCAAGTCATCCGTAAGCTCGTCGAACTCGCGCACGAACTCAGGGTAACTCTTCTTTGATTGCTTGTTCTTGTACCTCCGCTGTTGAAAGTTAATTAAGTTATCAATTGTGATGTAGGACGTGCAAAAATTGACATGCTACTATGTGGGATAGCTCATTACCTGACGCCGCACAAAAAAAACCATGGTAGGCCACTCCACCGCATCTGTCATGTACAAGTGCTCACTGTACGGTTCCATGTCAACGAACGGTCGCCCTATCGAAAACAGCTCCCACGAAATAAACCCATTGTCGGCCACTCCACCGTATCTGTCAGGTACAAGTGCTCACCGTAGGATTCCATGTCAACGAACGGTCGCCCTATCGAAAATCGCTGCCACGACCAAAGCTGCAGCAACAAAGGGCATCGCATAGGTTCGGCCCCTCGGACGTGCGGGACACCGCATCACACAATCCTCGATACGTCGCTGCAAGTATGGCTGAACCCCAGGAGAATTGTGGAACCTGCATCGTGGATGTGTTACCCTATTTTACAACTAGTGAAGCATACAAAGAATTAAATGTGCAACAAGTATAATTGGGTCACCGTACTTCAAAGTCTGTGGAGTCTGCTATCTGGCGGGCGAACCGGATGAGGTGCCTGTCGTCGGTATCACCGTGGGACGTCAAAAAAAGAACGAAACGAAATAGCTGCAATAGGTATGCCTCAAAGTGCCTTGATACATCGCCCAGATCAGCCTCTGGGTGTATAAACTCCGCCTGAAACAATTCCGTACGCTATAATTTAACATTTCCATGTTATACATCGGGGTGCCAAATATTGAATTATTACCGCACATACCGTAAATTGTGTAAGCCACTTCTTTGATGCCCCATGCTTTTGCTCAGTTTTTAGAGAAAGCCACTTCTTTGATGGCCCATGCTTTTGATCAGGTTTTAGAGGCTCGTAGGCCGGCGCACCGGGCCGACGTACTACCCCGTTGAAGCTCTCCTCCCTTTGTGCGCGCCACTCGATGCCCACATCATTGGGGACAACCGCATCTCCAGCGATCGGCAGGCCAAGCAGCATCGACACGTCCTCGAGTGTCGGTGCCATCTCGCCGCAGGGGAGGTGGAAAGTGTGTGTCTCAGGTCTCCACCGATCAATAAGGGCAGTGAGTAGACCCCGGTCGTACTCAAATCTAGTCGTGTCTCTCTGTCCGCCCGGCGTTGTCGTCAGCTCTACTATCTTGCAGACAGAGAGATGTTCAGCCCAAGCCAATATGCATGAATTAAAAGGTAGAAGTAAAGATAACATAAATATTTAAATGTCAATTGATCGAACTGTAAGTACATAATTAAATCGTTCAATGTCTACCTGCCAGTCCAGCGTGGGTCAATCCGCAGAGGCTCGCCCAACGCCCGTGGTTTAACAGTACCAAGCTGAGCATTGCGGTCAGTAATAAGGAATGACCTATGGGTCTTATCCATGGTGCGATCCAAAAACATGTCCGCCACCTGCTGTGCCATCCTGCAAACTGAATGGCCATACAACAAATAGACAACATTTCATATTCATCAATGCAATATTATGAACAATAGCAATATATATACGAGAATAATTATCACAAGCGTACAGAATAATTGTCACAACCTTACAAAAATAATAAAGGTACATACGATCGCATTAATAATTACAACCACACACAATAATTGGTCATTACACAACCTCACGCAATATTACAGAACCGGTCAAAATGTAAACGTACTACGACGCATAATAATACTTAATGATAGGACGGTCCAGCGGCGCCATCTCCAAGACCACTCTGCTGGCAGTACTGACTTGTATGTCCCACCTGCTTACACACAGTGCACCTCACCCTTCGACGTCCAGTCTCGGACTCATCCGTATCGTTCCTTATTCTCCGAGTCCTACGACGTCCCTTATTTGTCCTCAGTTTAGTCATGTCAGGGACCCATCGATGGTTAGGACCCGGTGCCTCAGTGAATGACCCATCCACGGCGTACCCTATGACTTCGTTATTCCATGTGTTGAACACGTTTACCTTATGATAATATGGTGACACATAACAATGGGAGGATTCGTTTGTTTGCGCTGCAGCGGCAATGACATGTGAACAAGGCAGGTGAAGGAGAGCCGGCTTCCCACAGGAGCACTCACAGCTTGTCCCATGTATGACAACCTTGTGTGACCTCCTCTCCTGCTGTGTGCCTTCACGCCCACGGTCCCTGCAATGAATCTCATACTTTCTTTCTCTGGCTGTCTCCCAGATTGCACGCTGCAGCTGTGCCTTCGCTATTTTCCTGCGCATGCAATCTGAGATGACTTGTGAGTACAAAAAACTATTGTCTGCCATGAATATGGACGCCTTCTGGTACTGATCTACAAAGTATTTATGTGTGT